>CM008280.1:44827975-44985310 GCA_002319775.1 Fagopyrum tataricum | reverse complement strand
GGCACGGTTTGGCAAAGAAGCAGCCGGGCACAAAGTCAATTTGGTGTTCAATCCCTCGGATTGGTGGCAAGCCGGGTGGTAGGTCTTTGGGCATAATATCCTGAAATTCGGACAACAACAAAGACACCTCGTGTGGCACATTACTCGGTCATGAGAAGTAGATAAACAAAACGGAACAAGCAAGAAACATGGAAACTTGCCTTCCATGACCGGTTGCAAATAAATCGGCGAGCTAAGAGTATCCTCGGTTCACACCGTCCTTGAATTACGGGGTCCGAAGATGGCAAAGGTGCGCTCGTAGGAACGATGCGGCCTTTACTACCTTTGGACTCGGTAGCATGGACAAGAGGGGCGGTGTTCCGGGATTTGGAAGTACTAGCACCTACAACATCGGGACTCCGAGGAGGGTCCGATTTTGCCGGCGCCTTAGCGGACTCATCTATAGATTGTTGCCTCTTCCGTTCCGCATAGTCAACCAAAATTTCGTGCGGAGTCATAGGCAAAAGTGTGACCCGTTTTCCATTATATTGGAACATGTACCGGTTAAGATAACCATCATGAAATGTTCGGCGATCGAATTGCCATGGTCGTCCTAATAGGACATGTGTGGCGTCCATCTTGATAACATCACAAAGGACCTTATCAACATAGGCGCCAATAGAAAACGTCACCCAAGCTTGTTGTGTGACGGTGTCACACGCCTTATCGGAAATCCATTGGAGTCCGTAAGGTGTTGGGTGGGGGGTTTGTAGGCAACTTGAAGTGTTTTACCACTCGTTCGTTGACAATATTGCAACAAGAACCCCCGTCAACAATGAGAGAAAGGCTCGTATTATTGACCAAGCAACGAGAGTGGAAGAGATTCTCGCGTTGATCAATAGGATAAACTCTTTAATAGCCAAAATACGACGAGAAACAAGAGCGAATTTACCGGGTTGTGCTGGGGCGCAAGCAAGCTCGTCGTCACATGGTTCCATTCCAAATTGCGGGTCGGCGTCTTGGTCATCCTCAATGATGATATCGCCATCTTGATGATCATCTTCGTCCTCGAAATATGATGGGTCGGCAAACAAAACCCGTTTGGTGTTTGGACAATCACGTTGCACGTGACCAAAACCGCTACACTTGTAGCACACGGGCTCCCTTGGGCGAGCCGCCGGTGAAGGTCCTTGTTGACCTCTAGCGGGAGGCGCCGGGGCCGTGGCCCACGGTTTGGTGCCTCTCATTACCCGCTTGCCTATTGGATTGACCCGTCCGTTGGGCTCCTTTGGAAGCGTCGGCATCTGGAGAACTAGGCACATCTCGAGTACGTGTGTTAGAAGAATGAGGATATTGACTCGAGGAAGAATTATACCTTGAATACCGAGGCGTCTCAAGTTGTTGCTTGTAGAGCTTCATGGCGGCATGGCACAATGCCCCCAAATCCTTATATGGCACAATCTCAAGCGGCGCCGAATGGAAGCATTAAGCCACTCATGAATTTGGTGCGAAGGGCGGAGGGAGAGGCCGAGACGCCGGCCTTAATGTGCATGTCCTCGAGTTTGGCCAAGTAAGCCACCGGGGTGAGGTTGCCTTGTTTGAACTCGGCAATTTGCAACCGCATATCATTCTTGAAGTCCTCGGGCACGTATTTCTTGGTCATGACATAGATCAATTGCTCAAAGGTCGCAATCGGTGCCCATCCTCGCCTTTCACGGGTGATCTCATACCGGTTCCACCAAGACTTGGCATCTCCTTCAAAGTAAAGAGTTGCCACCTCGATTTTCTCGTATTCATCCTCATAATGACAATGTTTCAAGGCTCGTTTCATATCCTGCGCCCAATCAAGAAAAACACACGGATCATATTCACCATGAAAGATAGGGAATTTAACCTTACCTTCCCTACGAGCTCGGTAGAGGTTCGGGCGGGGCGGTGAAATGTGGGCATCATCGGCACGGGCTCGCCGGTGGCCGCCTTGACGCCGGTGGCGCCCATGAACGGGTGGTTCATGCCTAGGTGGGTTTGGGGGAGGCAACCATTCTTCACCTCGGTGGTTCTCATAAGGGTCCATGATGGGTGGGTGCCAGGTCATGTGCCACCCGTTCCAAGTCGGACTCATCACCGGAGAACTCGTTGAAATCGTTTTGCTCATCATACTCATCAAAGTCAAGGGTCGTCGGTTGCCGGGTTGACCGTTGGCGACGGCGTCCGGAACGATCATTCTCACGACCATGATTGTTGGTCGAGTCGGGACGGTATCGGGGCTCTTCCCGGGCTCGACGGTCGGCGCGGGGCACACTAGGTGGAGGTGGGGAAGGGACATACCGTTGGTGTTGAGGATCATAAGGCTTGTGCCGATTTTCCGTATCGACTATGAGAAGGTCATCTTGAGTCGGGTCGGGGAATTCTTCGTCCTCTTCATGGGACTCATTTCCGTCAAGAGGTAAGGGACGTTGGCATTCAATGACGGACGCAAGCCGGGGACCGTTTGATGGTCCGGCTCCTAAAATTCCCTTGCCTTTCCGTTGTGCATCGGATGTGGAAGCATTGACCAAGGTCTCAATCGGAATTGTTGGGGTGGGACGTTGGGCAAGCCGTAGAGCCTTAAGAGCTTCCAACTCTTGCTTCAAGGCAATGTTTTCTCGGGTCAAGGCATCAAACTTTTGTTGTGCCTTCAAAGCTTCCAATTCCTGCCTTATGGAGTCATTTTCGAGGGACAACGAAGCATTTTCTTGAGCCAAAGGTTCATTGGACTCTTGCGGACCAGAATCCTGAGAAGTTTCCAATTCAACGTCAGTCATTGCTCCAAATCAGCACACAATTGCAAGCAATCAATTGAGCAAGGTGACAAGTTAAGTCAACTTTACCCAAGTTCAAGTGCGTTATCGGGTTCTACTTTGGGGAAGGCCGTTTGGCGGTTAGGCAAGTAAGGCAAATCCAACAAAATTGAACCAATTACACACAAATAAACAAGTGATATTTTGCAAACGTATGTAAGAAAATGGAGAGGCGGAAGATGGACGGATTGTGCAGTCGGCAAGCTTTGCTTGCTTTCGGTCTTTGACCGTTTTGTAAAGTCCGATTTTCGGATGGACCGGTTTGCCGGACGTGTTTTCACTTTTGTGTTTCGTTTCTTTGAAACGTTTTGAGCAACACTTTTTTTTTTGAACACAAATCCGTATTGTTGAAGAGTTTTTTTGCTTTTCTTGGAATATCAAATGCGAGATATCCGAATTTTCGTTAACAAAAATACCCCAAGAAATTTGGTGAAATTAATTAACAAAATTGTCGGATTGGGTCGGTTGAAGAAAAAGACGGTTTTGATAATTGGTTTGATGGCAAACCAAATATCTCTTTTTTCTTTTTCAAATTGATCAAAAGAAAAAAATTTCAGGAAAAATGGATGAACATGATGAACAACATGATGAACAACATGAAGATCATGAAGAACAAATGAAGAACATCATGAACAAACGAAGAACATCATGAACAAAAGGCTAAATAGGTTGAAGATAATAACGCACAAAAACAAGAGTAAAGAGAACTTAGCATTGATCCCTTTGCTCTGAAACCCATTTGATGCGTCCTTGGAGGTAACCAAGGATAACTTTCGGATCTAGATCCAACAAAGCTCCAACTACTCCTTGATTCTTTGTGCAGCGTTGTTTCGATTCAGATCCAAAGGGTGGAAGCGATGAAGAAACAAGGGTTAATTCGATCTAGAGAGATCGAATAAACCGTTTGGTGGAGATCGAAAGTTGATTCTAAAGAAGAATCCTCAAATATGGTGTTCTTGGATCAAAGACGAGATCCAAGGAAGAAATTTGATAAATAGACGGGAAGGTTTGATGCCCAAGCTAAGTCAGAGGAAAATCTTCTCAAAAACCTAGTAAAATTGAACATGGAAAATAAGTGAGGCAAGAGGTCCCTTATATAGAGAGTCTTGCGCACCTATGGGCCAATGGGCCACATAAACATACATACGAAAAGTCCAACAAGGGAAAAACCCTAAAAGATAAGATCAAAGAGAATATTTTATAGGGAATATCCCTTTTATTACATAAAAGGAAAACATGCAAAATATAGTCCGAAAGTAAAAGCGTGGACGGGACCGGTAACCTATGCCATGGTGGTGTAGAGACACGGCATACCGACGACTGGTCTAAGTGACGAAGTGGTGCGGGCGATGATGGATTCGGTGGCTCGGGCAATGGCCTTGGCTCGGGATCGGGTGAGCGGTCCATCTGAGCGAACCCTCAAAGCCTCGTCCTCATCGTCTGTGGTCAACGTAAGAAGAGCATCCAAGGGCGCATCAAGTAAGTCCTATGGACTTACCTCAATCTCAAAAGTCGTATCACTACAATCAACTCTCACTCAGGTCCACTCCAAACTGGAGGACAACACGGCCTATACAAGGCATACATATATATATATATATATCAAACTCCTATCACACAAATGGGTCACACCTAGACCCAAGGGATCCATAGGGATCATATCCAACTCGTAAATCTCAAAGCCCTAACCGGCATATCTATATCATACTCATCAACATCCGATACCTAGCATGGAGTTCCCTGATACTAGGAAAGGAAATGAGCTACCACACTATAGGTAGTCCCGGGACAAGACGCACCGGCGTGATCAAGGGACGCAGGAGCGGAACAGGTAACCCGCAGGCGCGGCAGGGAGCTGCCGCAAGCGCGGTGACAAGGAACGCAGGCAACGCAGGCAAGGCGCGGGCGCTGGCGCGGGCGCTACGGCACGGCTTTCGCCGGGGCGGCGGCTTCTAGGCGCAGGGGCGGCATCTGTGCATAACGTGAACCCGCATCTTCTCTTTGGCTCTTCATGTGATCAAATCACGTCTATTCCATTCAAAAATCACACACATGCAATAACATACACATTCGAACATCACTCTATGATCAAAACAACTAATCCTAAGCTAAGAAAGGAAGAACAAGAAAGAAAGAAAGGAAGGAAGAGCAAGGAGCTCACCTCCACATCTGTGATCATCCAAGGAAGTACAGAACTTACTCTCAGCTGGCCTCTGAAGCTCAGCAAACATACACACAATATCCAGCAACACCAAGCCACACCAAACTCTAGCAAACTCCAAGAGATTCTCAAGCAAGATCAAGGGAAGGGATGAAGAAGCAAGAAGGACGTAGGAAGGGCTGGAGTGGAATAGGAAGTGAAGTGAAACCCTTGCTCAGCAAGGTAAGAATTAAGGGAAAGGGTAAAGCACGGGTCAAAGGAGTCAACAAAACCGGCTGCAGCCGCCGGAAACCGCAGGGACGGTTTCCTGAGCCGCAGGGGCGGCAGTCATGCCCGCGGGTGCGGAAAGGCCAATCTCGGCCAATGCCAATCTCGGCTAAGGCCCAAATCTCGGTCCGAAGTAGCCCGACCATTCTTAACCGCTCCATCCGTGTTGACCTTTATCCATCCTTCCGGGGGAGCAGTCCACTTCACCATGATAGTCCTACACTCACGTTGCTCCGTGGTTTCCAACCTCTTTTCCAAGCCTTCAGATAGCTCGTAGTTCTCTCAATTACGCCCCTATGGCAATCTGGTGGTCTCCCTCCATCCCGAAAAATGACTTCTTTTCTCCAATTCCATATATGCCAAAGTGCATTTGCAAAAAGATCCCTCCATTTGATAGTATTATTAAAGTTTTTAGTGCTAAGAAGGTTACCTCGTAGCCAAGTAGCAAACGGGATGGAGAAGAAGTTATTAAAGAAGTCCTCCGCATTGAGCTTCCGCCACATCTCCGCCGTCATGGGGCAATCCCGAAAAAGATGCTCCAAGCTTTCCACATAACCTCTACAACTCGAACAATCCTTCTCGGTCGCAACTTGTGTTCTAAATCGTTCTTCATTAGTCAAACATCCACCCTTAATAAGCTTCCACACGAACATACGGGTCCTTTCCTGAGTGTGTAGTCTCCAAAGCAGCTTGTAAATATGTGAGTCAATTTCATGCATATCTTCAGTCTTCCTTATCATCGAACAAGCCGAGTTGACTGTGAACCAACCCGTTTTGGAGTGAGACCAACTCAATGTGTCATGCCTGTCATCATCAAGCGAGAAAGCCGCAAGCTGGAGAAGAATCGAGGCCGGAAGAACATTGCCAAGGCTGTCCCAATTCCACCCAACATTCTCAATCCACATAGATCTGACAGTGATCTCGGGCCTAGCATCAACCACGGTGTTACATGCCATATCGCACAACGGAGTCGAGCTCAGCCATCTATCCGTCCAGAAGCTAGTGTCATGCCCATCTCCAACAATCCACCTTGCAACTTTGAAGATAACTTCTCTAATAACCATTTCGATGCTCCTCCATGTCGGGGAAGGCGTACCATGTCTCGTTCCAGAGCTTCTGATGTACTTGCTTCTGAGCACCTTCGTCCAAAGACATCTATCATCCGTGAGAAACCA
Organism: Fagopyrum tataricum; assembly: GCA_002319775.1. Lineage (NCBI taxonomy): Eukaryota > Viridiplantae > Streptophyta > Magnoliopsida > Caryophyllales > Polygonaceae > Fagopyrum > Fagopyrum tataricum. The sequence goes on along the minus strand of CM008280.1, from coordinate 44,978,888 downwards.
CCAGCCAAGTTTGCTAACAAGATCCTTGTTTAAGGTTCCCATAGGGCTGATACCAAGTCCTCCCATATTTTTGGGCTTACATATCTCCTGCCAATTTACAGTATGCATCTTTCTGCTTGCATCCCTCTCTCCCCAGATAAAGCTTCTACATAACTTGTCACAAGTGCCTTTAGGAATCAAAGAAGTAGACATGCTATAAATTGGAATAGAGTTAAGAACCGACTTGGTTAATGTGACCCTACCCGCGAGACTCAGGTTCCTGCTTCTCCATCCTGCGAGGCGACCTTTGATTTTGTTCAAGAGAGGCTCATAATAGCTCTCATTAACCCGACTGTTGGGGATAGGGATCCCTAAATAGTCCCCAAAGTTGTCCGTAATCACCATCCCATTCACACTCGTAAGGGTAGTCCTCAGATTGCTCTCCACATTCGGGGAGACAAAAATACTCGACTTTCTGATATTGATTTTCTGCCCTGACGCATCACAAAATCTTTTAACAACGCTTAAGACCCGCTTCAACTAGATGCTAGATGCCTCGGCAAAAAGAGTAAGATCGTCGGCAAAAAATAAATGAGAAATAGGAGGGCCATTCCTCGAAAGTTTTATCGGTCGCCACAAACCATTATCAACCTCTTGATTAATTAAATGACTTAACCTTTCAACGCAAAGAACGAATATATAAGGAGAAATCGGGTCACCTTGACGGATTCCTCTAGCCGGTCTAAATTCCTCCGTTTCCCCACCATTCCAATTGATACTCATGGTAGTCGAACTAATGCATTCTTTTATCATATCAACCCAACAATCAGGGAACCCCGCCTCCCGAAGCGTAGAAATCACAAAGTCCCATCTAATACGGTCGTAAGCCTTCTTAAGATAAGGCTTCAGCACCATCCATTTCTTACCGTTTTTTCCCTCTTTACTGAGTAGATGACTTCTTGCATAAGAACAATATTGTCCTGGATAAGTCTTCCAAGAATGAAACTTCCATGGGTCGGTCCAACCAAGTCACCAATAATGCCCTGAAGTCTATGGACTAAAACCTTGGTCATGATCTTATAGAGCACATTGCATAATGCAATAGGGCGGAATTGTTAAATTCTCTCGGGCTTACCAACCTTAGCAATAAGGCACAACAAGGTTTTATTCAGATTGACGGGGAGTTTTTTAGATTCAAAGAATTTAGCCACATCTTGCCGAACCGACCCACCAACAATATCCCAGCACTTCTGGTAAAAGATAGGTTGGAAACCATCAAGTCCCGGAGCTTTATAGACCCCCATAGATTTCACAAACTTTCAAACTTCCAGATCACTAGGAGGGTTACTGATCATCGTCCAACGCTCCCAATCAAGGGTGGGGAAGTTATACGTTTCCAACCTCTCAGTGCTCATATTAGGGTCCAACGAATAGAGGGAGCGGAAAAACGAGACAACCCAATTAGAGAGGGCCTTAGGATTCACCTCCCAAACATCATTATCAACGAGGAGGCCTTCAATACAATTTCTTTCTCTCCGTATAATGGTCGCCATATGAAAGAAGGAAGTATTTCTATCACCGAGGCTAAGCCACTGTTCTCTCGATTTCTGGAGCCAAATAGTATCTTCTTGATCAAGGACAATGTCAAGGTCATTTTTTAGTGCTCTCCCCATGTTTAGAAGACCTTGAGACGAGGAGTAGTCCGGATCTCTCTGAATTCTATCAATACGATCAAGAAGTTCCTGTTTCCTGCGTGGAACATTTCCAAAAACTTTGCGATTCCAAGTTAGTAATTTCAACTTAAGCGAATTAAGAGAGACACTAACCTCATTACAAGTATTCCAAGTTTCTTCAACCATGGGGTGAAAATCTTGGTGACTCATCCAAGCAGCCTCAAACCCGAAAGGTTTTTTACCAGTTCGCTTAATGTCCGGCTTAAGGCGAAGGAGAAGGGGCGCATGGTCAGACAAGTAGCGAGGAAGATGCCTTACCAAGGCACTTTGTCAGGCCATCCTAACCTCCCTATTCATGAGTAACCGATCAAGTCTTTTATATATAACCTGATTAGCACGCCTACCATTGGTCCAAGTAAAGTCCTGCCCCATGTACCCCATATCAATGAGACTGTGGGAGTCAATGAGTAATTGAAAAACAACGGTATCATTGTGGAGATTCCCTTATCCCTCCTCCCTCTCAGATCTCGAAAGGATACAATTAAAATCTCCCCCAATGATAACAAGGTCCTTGATGGAATACAACTCCTCATCTAAACTTAGCCAAAAAGGCTTCCTGCGTGAGACAGTCGGAGGAGCATAGACCGCGATCAATCTGAGCGTGTTTGCACCCAAAACGACCCGAGCATGAATAAAACAATCATTAAACTTAATCACAGTCAGATCACACCTTTCTTTATACCAGAAGATCCATATGCCTTCCATGCACCCCACGGCCTCAACTCTTTTACATGCCGTGAAGTTGAGTCTTTTACAGACCATATCAGCCTCATTCCCGGAAATTTTAGGTTCAAAGACCACCAAAATATTGATTTTGTGTTGTTTACAAATATAGCGAATTGCTCGACGGAAGCCGCTCTTGTGAGCTCCGCAAACATTCCAAAATAGGGCATTCATCATGGACACAAAAGGGGGAAGAAATAGTTCACGAGGAGATCTTACTTGTTTCTTGTGAAGCTCACATCCGACGTTTCAGCTTTCCGGTCAGGTAGATGAGGGGAGCTATGATTTGATTCAGTCCCCATAACACTATCGTCACTGCTTTCCGACCTTTCTATCCGAGGAGTTAGCAAAACGTTTATTATATGAGTGCCTATATGTATCGGCTTTTCCGAGTCTGTGCCTTATCCGGAGGTTTGCATGTGATCAGCCGTGGTATCATTGGCTGTTATGCTCCCACCCTGCCCCGTAGCATCCACCATGTTGGCATCTCCAACAGTTTTCACGATCGGATACGCAGAACATGCATCATTAGTTGTCGTACCCAACACGTTAACCCCATGGGAGTCAATTCTCTTCCTTTTTTGCACCTAACGGTTACAGGAGTCATCTTCAACCTCCATGTTGCATTCCATAGGAGCCACTTTTCCAGCCTGTCTTCTATATTCACTTCTCAGTTTATTCCTATGTCTTCGTTTTTCGAGTTCTTCTGCTTCCTTCTTCTCATCCTTTCGATCCTTTTTTTCTTTGAAAATGGTAACCTGCTTTGCTGACTCGTTGGGGCCTCTCGACCTCCCCTTCTCACTTGTTTCTGGGTCTGATCCACTAGGCCCAATCTTTTCACTGGCCACGGGTTTTATCTGTTCTCCCACATCTTTCTTACCTATTTCCATGTCCTTTCCTGCCAGTTTAACTTTATTTCCTTCCAGGGTGGGTTAATATTTCATGACTCTCTTTCCTTTTATTTGTAAATTCCTTCCATTTTGATCCACTGTAGGACCCCTTCCTTTGTACCCCGAGCTTCCTTTTCTTTCATCAACATTATCCTTTCCCTTTCTAACATTTCCTTTCCTGGCTACTACTAACCATGGTTCGTAATCCCTGTCCTCCGCTTGTTCCTCCGGCGTTTTAGTTGCCGGCGCGGCATGATCTCCCTCCCCCGGCGAGGGAAAGCTTTGAGTAGTGGGTTGGGCATTAGATCAGTCAATTTCCTCCATCACTGATTTATCTCCCTTCTCAATACTCACTTGATTAGTAAGACTGTTGGCTACAGCTTCCTCCCCAGTGTTTTTAACGTTCATGTTTTCAGAACTCTCTTTTGCTTCATTAGTCCTACCTTTCGGAGCAATCTGTTTAAAGGTGCAGTTGGACGCATAATGGCCGTATCTCCCACAATGGTAGCAGATAGTTTGGAGTCCCTCGTACTCAATCGGACATTTCTTGCCATTGATATATATAGCAGTCTTAAGTGGCTTGTTGAGGTCAATTTCAATGCAAGCTCTCACAAAACGACCTCTGTTGGAATGAAGCGACTTAGGGTCTATCGTTATTGGCTCCTCAATCCCTGAGGCCAAAAGCCAAAGAATTCTTTCGTCATACCACTGCATCGGGACATCCGTGATTCTCAACCAAGTTGGTGCAATAGTGATAGGCTCAGAAGTAATGAAGTCCGGAGTCCATCTCTTCATTATCAAACAGCGACCAAAGACTGTCCAAGGTCCATCCGCAAGGACTCTCAACATTTCATTCTCACTGTTAAACTTAACCATGAAGAAGTTGTTAGCCAAATCCACGATTCTCATATTGCCTCCAAGCTTCCAAAGTTCCTTCACTTTACGTTCCATAACCGGGAAGGCGATGGGATAGCCCAACACCTTGAAGACGATCGAACACTTCCAGTTGGCTTCGAGGGCCTTAGTAACCTCCCTATTAATCTCGATAACTAGATTGCCTTAAGGACTAAACGGAAATTTGATCACCGCTTTCCCATCAAGAAATGTCATCCCAATCGGTTTGTTCTTCAGACCAGAACTAGAGCCTCCTCCTACAATCTCAGTCCAAGACTGTTTTGCCTTCAACATTGTTTTCTCAATACTGCTCTCTTCAACCTGTCTTCTCTCTTTACTATGTCCAGCACTGAAGGACAGGCCAGTTTTCTCTTGGTCGCCCCCATTCGATGAACTCTCCTTCGCTACGCAACCATCATCTTTGTCTATCATCGGAACATCCTCCATAGCCTCCGTGGAAATATTAGATACAAATCCCTCAACTGCAACTCGGACCTCAGGCGGATCTGAGGGCGGCGGAGTCGAAGCCATCGCAGGTGAGAAAACGCCGGCAAGACGAACCGTCAACCCTAAAACTTTTCGCCTTTTAGGGTTCCGCCGGCTAGGATCTCACAATGGATCCTGATCCTAGCCTGGCAATAACTTCACTGAATCTTACAACAAGACACCAATAGATTAAAACAAAACATTGAAACTGATATATATATATATATATACTTTACACGCTATACATTCATATCTTTTAAATCAACATTTGATCGGATAACCGATTAGGCGGTTAGGCTGAAGATTCGAGTTCGAATCCTCCTGACAGTATTTAAGAAAAAACTGATCTACATACCTTTTTAAAAAAAACATTCCTATTTATTTCGAGTTTAATATTAGTACATAGTTATACTATTTTCATTTATATATTAAAATTTTCATGGCTAGTACGATAACATGCTCAATATTAGCATGATACAATAAAAATTGGGGGTTAATAGACATACCGGTGAAAATCGCTATTAGTCACCAAAACTACGCACTTCGCGTGCGTAGTTTTGCTTTTTTCCTCCGGATTCCAATTACGCGTTTGTCGTGCGTAGTTGGAGCCAAGGTAAAGCCGGTACAAGCCGATGAACTACGCTTTTGGAAAGCGTAGTTGTAGCTATATTTTTAATAAAAAAATTCAACTACGCATTTGGGGAGCGTAGTGCTAGTTTTTTTTGTTTTTTTTTTTAAAAAAAAAGAAGCTAGTACTACGCTTGTGGTAAGCGTAGTAGTAGTGATCTGATAAAAAAAACCCTGATCAACATCAATTTTGTCCTCGCCGTTAACATCAAAAACCCTAATCATATTGCTCTAATTTACAGAGGCGGTTCCCATTTTTTGCTTCCTGCTTCACCTTCGAACGCTCCAACATTGCTGATTTTAGATTCTATCAAGAGAATTATGGGGAATGATGATCCATCTCATGCTTAATAAGACCAATTAGTTCCACAATAGCCATTTATCTGAATGACTAGGGGGTAGTGGCGCATCATAGTGGTACTTTGATCCTTGATGTTCACCGGTGGTACGAAATAGTCTCCCTCCCCAGCTTGAAATCAAATATGTTTGGGACAATTTACAAGGACGAAGATCCGATGTTGTAGGGACGAATTACAAGGAAGAAAAACAAACTACCGGGACGAAAAAGAGAGACCGAAAGAGAGGAAGGAGAAGAGATGAAGGGTTGTTCCCCTTTTGATTTTCGAACGAAGAAGACACGAATACATCCGAACGGAGAAGATGACTTCACTTCATATCCGAACGAACAACGAAGAAGACAAAGCGGTACTGTTGGGCTCAAATGCAAAGTCCTCTTTTAACAAAAAAAAAAACACTACGCTTCTGGTAAGCGTAGTTGGAGTTTTTTTTTCCCTTTAGCTACGCTAATGGGAAGCATAGTCCATCGGCTTGTGACAGCTTGTCATCGGCTCCAACTACGCTCCCCATACGCGTAGTTGGAAATCCTAACCGAAAATTTCAACTACGCACTTCACGTGCGTAGTTTTGGTGATAAATAAAGAAAATTACCGGTACGTTTAGAAACTGCGTAAAAATTAGCTGTTTTATTTAACGTATTAAATATTTATATATAAAATGTTAAATATATATTCTTTTATGTGATCTTATTCCTATATCATTTTGAGAATCTTAAACAATAATATATTTATTTTAAAAAATCAATATCAACATCTAAAGTGATAAACATTTGAGAAAAATTGGGGAGTAGGGCTTTTTTGGTTATGTAGTAATGTAGATACCAAGTAGGCCCTTCCCATTTTTCGGATTAAAAAAGTTTCAAATGGGCGGCTGCCATTCTGTTGTTTTCTTCTTTTAACAAGGGCAATACCAGTATTTGATCATAATTTTTAAAACGAAATAATTATGATTTCGTTGCAGCCGGACTACGTTCTGCGAGAAGTAATGGGCTATAGGCGGCAAAAGTAAACACTCAAATCACTTCATCTCTTCCGCTCCCTAGTTCATTGACGATTCATCTCTCTCCCAAGTTCATTGACGATTCCTCTCTTCTCGCTCAATCTCTAGCAATCTCTTGACGATTCTTCTATCTTTTGCATTCTCCTCTTCTTCGACTTTTTTTCCCTCAAATTTCAACAGGTTCGTAACTTACTCTTCATTCTCCCCGATTGTTTTGTTTTTAATTCTTATTTTACTTGTTTTCCCTCTTTATGTGTTCAGATTAGGGTTTAGGAGATAGATTGTGTACATCCAATTCGTTTTTTTAGGTTTTTTTTACATACAAACCTAATGTTTCTTCATTTCCATGTATTTGTCTCTTGTTTTTCAGATTAGGTTTTACAACGCTTTTCTATAGTTCGTTTAGGTTTAGTTCTTTCATACCTACACTTAGGTTCTTGTTTTTGTTTATTCGAAGTTTAATGTGTATATATATATGAGGTTGTGGTTATGTTGGTTGCATGTATTGTTAACCATCTTTTTTGGTATTTGATTAAGCAAAATTTATCTATATACTGCTTGTTTAACATTGTGTTTCTTATGTAGTGTTAAGAAATGCCTCGTGTGAAAATTCCTGCTATTAAGAACTCAGGCAAAACTCCGAAATTCAAAAAATTTGCCCCCACAAGAGGTACATATATATGTATATTTTTTTATCTTTGTTTGAATTTTAGTTTTGTTTATGTTCATTAACAATGTGTACTCTGTATTTTTGTTTTATTTGGTTTTGTTTGGTTTCAATGTATCTTTTATTATTATGTATGTTGTTTCATGTAGTTATTATTTGTTCAGTGTGTGTACATAACTACATACGGCTTTGTATTGTTTTCTGTAGTTATCTTTTTCTTATTGTGTGTACACAACTACATAGCAGAAATATGTTTCATGTAACAATTGTTTTCGACTTTCTTACTACCTTCCTATATGCTTGCTTTTTATTTTTCAGTTTCAATACAAGTGGGATGAAACAGAGAAAAATGTTTCCGCACGCATAAATTGTTCCAATCGGATGCTTCTCATCCGTCACATTTTAGCTCAACTTTCTTCTGCCGACAAAGAAAGTTTTAAATCTGGTGTTTTTAAAGACATTATTGAAATGGGCACAAAGTTGAAGTTGTCCAACCAATTAATTTACTTCATGCTACTGAGGGAAGTAGTTACCAATCGGAACCACTCAATGTAATTTGGTGTTAATAACACCTTAATCCGTTTCGGATTAACGAATTTAAAAACATTACTGGGCTGCAATGTGGTGACGAAGGTCTCACAGAAGCAGAACAGATTGAAGATGTTGATATGGCTGATGTCGTTGGTCATGATTGTTGTACCAATGGTCAGTTGGAAGCTTTATTTGATAAGGAGCCAAAGGACTCACCATTTAAGTTGCAAATGGCGTTAATTATTTTTGTTGAAGGCGTTATTTCCTCCAAGGACAAGAAGACTATGGTCAACCAGCAGACCATCAATCTTGTCAGTAATTTGGATGTTTTCAATGCTTACCCTTGGGGTCGGCATTCCTTCATCCAAACCAAGCGATTTTTGCAAAGTTGTGAGGCTGGTAAGGAGAGGCCAAGCGGTGGCTACAATATCGGAGGGTTTTCACTTGCTTTACAGGTTAAATCAGTTTATTCAGTTGACCATTTCTTCAAATTTTAGTCAATCTATATGAACCATTTAATGTATTGCTTCTTTTTTTTCCAGTTGCTTGCTTTTCATTCTATGCCAAAGGTTGGCATGGAATTTGCAACTATTATTGATGAAAATGCTGCACAAATCTGTAGAAGGTGGGAATCGAAATTCCAAAAGAGAAAGCCATTTTCCGGCTATTTTGATATCAAAGCCATTGTTGATACCCTTACTAAAAAAGACATCAAAACTGTGGAAGGCGGTTTTGAGAATGATGATGATGATTGGTGTGAAGAAGAGGCTGTCGATGAAAGAATTGATGTTCTATTTGAACAGGGTTTTGAACCTTCTATCATTCATATTCATCGCCCAGTTTCTGAGAAGTTAGAAACTGTTAGTAGGTAAGTTCAAATTATGCTTGTGTATTGATATTTTTACAATTTTTATGTCTTCTCCTTGTGTAACTGTTTCTTCATGGCATACATATTATTACACCTATGCATTGTTTCTTTGTTGATGTTTCATTATTATGCTATTATGTAGTGAGAAGGCTCAGACAAAAGTTTCAAAAAAAGTTGTTCAAGAAGCTTCAGAAGATGATGACTTTGTTACACCCCCAAGGGCAAGGGGTAAGTCAATTCTGATTAAAGAACCTGTTCAAAAAGAAGTCCCCAAGCATGTCAAGAGGAAGGCTTCAGAAACACTTCCCGTTCCACCAACTTCACCGTATGTCATGTTCAAAACTGAATTACACATTTTCAATTCATTGCTTACAGTAATTTTTAATATTGTTCCATTTTTTGTAGTGCTTCAAGGAAGAAGGCTAAAGGAAAGGAACCAATGATCCCTCCTACTGGTGATAAACATGATGAAGAAGAGATTCCAAAAGAGACTGAGGGGAAAATTCCTGAAATGACACAGTGAGTGTTTATATCTGTTCTTTATGTATCACTACTTTGTATTAATTCACGTTATGTACTGACTTTCTGTATAAGGTACAATCTTGTGTATACATTATAACTTGGTTTTCCTACTTCTCCATTGACTTTCAGTTCCCGTTCTGAATGTTACTTGTGTTTTCATTAACAAATGATTATTCATGATACCAAATATGCATTTTTTATGTACTGATTTATTATGTGATTATGTTGTGATTTTCTTTTACTTATTTTTATTCATTGACTATTGAGTGTAAGTTTAAGGCACAATCTTGTGTATGCATTATAAATGATTTCCCCTTCTTCTGCTTGTTTTAATTTTTATTTTATGGATGCTACTTGTGTATTCATTACTAACTGATTATTCATGATAACAAATATGCATTATTTATGTACTGAATTTGCATTTTGATTATGTACTGATATTTGTATGTAATGTGTTTGCCATCTATTGACTATTGTTAATGTTTTAGTGTTTCCGAAGCCCAAAATGTTTCATTATCTAATATAATGAACAAACTTTTGGAAATTGAACATGAACAAACTAAGCTTACTCAGAAGGTTGATCATCAACAAGCGATTATAGAAGAACATGTCTCATACTCCAAAGACTTGGGGACGTTGTTTGAGAGACTTGTGTAACGCCCGAAATTTTATTATTTCTATTCCGGACTTAGAGCACTTTGTAGTTTTCCGTAATTCCGAGATGCCGAGAGCCGAAATTTATTCCTAAGAAAAATCACGAGCCGACTCGTCGTTTTTCCTCTTTTTCCGCGTTCTGACCCTTCGTTCCGGGTTAAAAATGCCAAGGGGTCATTTCTGACCCCTCGGTCCGTGTGAGGGACAAGAGGTCAGCTGACCCCTTGATCCCCACACCTACTTTGCAGCCTTGTCCCTCTCTCTCTCCTCTTTGGCTCCTTTCTCACGTCACTTTTCTCTTTCACTCTTCCTCACTCAACTCTCTTCCTCTCTTTGCTCTCTTCTCTTCTCCCTTGGTGCTGAGGATCTGTTGTGGACTGTAGAAGGTGATCTCAAGCTATTGGTAAGCTCTCCCTCTTCCTTCCCTCTCTTCCTTGCTGCTCTTTCCCTTCTTCTTCCTTCCTCCTTCATCCATGGCCATGGATGAAGCTTGGAGAGGTTTTTGCTCAACCCTTGTGCATGTCTAGGTTCTTAGCTCGTTTAGGTCTAGGAGAGGTGCCTAAGACCTGTGGTGGGTGTTTGAAGAAGATCCAGCAAGAGAAGAAGGACTTTGGAGCAAAGGATCCAAAGTCGAAGACGACGTTCTGCGCAGAACCCGCGGGGGCAGCTCAGCACAGCCGCGGGAGCGGCAATGGACGGCCGCGGGTGCGGCGTGACAAGCCGCGGGTGCGGCGGCGGACGGCCGCGGGTGCGGCAACACAAGGCCGCGAGTGCGGCGGCGGACAGCCGCGAGTGCGGCTAGGCTCCGGCGCGGGCATGGCTCGGCAAAACCGCGGGGGCGGCTCCTGGCAGGCGACGCAGTCCTCCGCAAGTGCGGCTCCTAGTTCCGCGGGGGCGGCTCCTGTGTCCGTAGGGGGCGCCATCTTGACTCCGCGGTTGTGGTTTCGGAAACAGTAGGTCCCTCCTCTCCTTCACTCCTCATTCCTTCCTTAGATTTGTGTTGAATCATGTAGTAGCATGCTTAGGATGGCCTAGAGTAGTTTGAGAATGCCACTTATTGGTTTTGAACCTAGGAGCCCTTAAGGCTCGATGGAATTGTTGGATATGGGCATGTGAGCATGATGGATCTTCTAGGCTAGCTTGTGCCTCCTTGGTTGTGGATTAATATGTTGTGGAATTATGAACTGTTGTGGGTTGTTTCATGTGTGGAGAGTGTGTGGTGAGTACTTGGGACCTAGGATGCATTCCTAGTTTGAGGGTTAGGTGATCTTGAATAGATCATTAAGAGTGAAGTCTAAGGCTTCTTGAGAGTAAGTATGTATTGATATGCATATCTCTTGTGAGTAGGTTGTGGGCTTCCTCCTTAAGGGAAGCAAGAGTGTGGAGACTTAGGTTTGGTGACGAGGTAAGTCTCCGGACTTACTTAGCTCGTATTCTATGTATTAGCATTGATGTGTGTTGGTGGTGTGTGTTATGTTATTGTTTATGTTATAAACAATTAAACCGGTAAATAGGACCACCGACCTTATATATATTTTGGCTCAAGTGTATGATAACAGGCGGTGACAATACTGCCTAGCCCGCGGGGAGGTCTAGGGGATTCTCGGCCACTAGTCCGGCGGGTCAGATGGTCGGGTGCATCTGTACCATTCCTTGCCGGTGAGATGATTGTACTGAGGCGAGACCACGGTGGTTCTCGTGTCACAAACCTAAGTTGAATTAGAACGGGATACGACTTAATAATAAAAAGATAATAAACCGGACTTGCGTGTTTTATGTTGTTTGCGATATTCGTGTGTTTTTGCCTTCACCTCTTTTCTAATGCTTCGAATATGAGCTAACGGTTTTAAACCGTTTGTGTAGATGACTTGCAGGTTAGGGATGCCGCCGAGTGAGGTGGAGGAGTGGATAGCCGGGGTCTCCGTACATTATAGGACGGGGGCGTTTTTGGGTTTATGTTGTTGTACATTTTAGAATTTCGTTTCGGAGTTTGTTGTTTTGAGGACTCGGCTGAGTTTCCAATTTGTACTCTTTACTTTTCGGTTTCCGCATACATTATAAACGCTTTTCGTTTTGCCTTTATTTGTGCCTTGTTGGAAAGGTCCGGTGAAATTGCTGTCAGGCTAAGGGTCGGGACCCATTGTGAGGTCTCGCCCATAGCACCCCGAGTCCCGCGGATTTGGGGTGTTACAAAAGTGGTATCAGAGCCCTAGGTTGACAACAATGGCACTCGCAATCTTTTTAAAGGCCGAATGAGGTATAAAACAGAACCCACATGGGTTCTGACTTTTCGTTTTCAAAATCATATGCATGACTCGGGTTTGGGTTAGAATGTACGGGACCACCACTCCTACCGCAAACCTCGGCGACATAGATCTCTGGATTAGTAATAGGTATATATATAGTTATATATATATATGACCTTAGGATGTTTGTGGATATTGTATGTACCTAGCTATGTATGCGACCTTAGGATGTTTGGGCTTGCATGCCTTGGATGTGTATTATGATCATGTGACCTTTATGCTTTTAGAAGTTTATTATACCGGATTTATAAGTAGTTCCTACGCATTTATACTTAAGTAAACATCATATGAAATCAGATGGCACGTACGAGAGCTACCGCTTACGTGGGATCCACCAGGGGTAGACCACCACTTTCCCCTACCGTCCCGAGAGGGCAGGGACGTGTAGAAGGACCTCCAGGCGCGAGAGGTCGGGGACGTATCCCCATTGCGGAACCCGCCAGTTGTGGGTGCACCGGCAATCGAGGTCCCCATAGAGGACGTCACAGAGAACATTGTTCCCGAGGCTAGGGATTGGACCGTTTTGAGGTCTAGGACACAGGATTCTCCATCTGTCAGGACCGGGGAAGCGTCCGTTGGAGCTATCGTATTTTGGGACTACGTACGACGAGTTGAGGAGACGTTTAGGACTGGAGCACAACCTCCCGTCCCACCGGTGCCCGCACCTGCACCTGCGGGGTCTGCTGAGGTCTCACGGAGGGTGACTCAGATTAGGGCTGCACCAGAGATAGTTGCACCGGCAATAGTTGCACCCGAGCCGGTTATGGAGGTTGTTAGGGCGAGAGACGAGCTGAGGTCTCCGAGACCTGATTCATGGTTGAAGGCTTTCAACCAACATCATGTACCCTACTTCGACGGGAGGGTAGGGTTAGAGGTCGAGCACTGGATTGGGCATGTGGAGTCAGCTTTAGAGGCGATCCGTTGCCTATAGGAGAGGCAGGTTGAGATAGTCCAGACCCTATTCCGAGAGCAAGCCCTGTTAAGCAAAAATATTACAAGAAATAAAAAATACTTAACACATTTTTTTTGAAAAATGTTTATAAGGTTCGACCCTTATTCGTCGTATCCTCACGATTCTAAAACAATACCGATTACAAATCCGGATGACCTCTCGAATATTTTTGAGGATTTGGGCTGCACCCGACGGGTTGCCTACGTACCTTCCCTAGGAAGGATCAAGCCTTACGTAGTTCAAATTTTATTTTCCGGACTTTAATTTATATGCATCATAGATCGGAACCAATCCAAACTTTTAGGACGGGTTTTCCATTATCCGCACTAGCACTTGTATTTCTCCACTTTTTACGCATCACTAGAATTACTCATACCCACCTTCTATGAAGGGTTTTCCGAATTATCCGACTATCATGTGCGTATGAGAAACTCTAAGTTGGCGATATTTCTCTTCCCTTCTTTTTATTTGGGGTTGGGGGTATGACTGAACTCGGCGAGTTTCCTACGTATCCGTTTCGACGGAATCAAGTCCAACGTAGTTCTCAAGAATATTTTTCGAGTATCAACTTCAAATTTGCGATTGAACTCAATGGCCATGATATTGAGTTTTCTACGTACCCTTTCATAGGGATCAAATCATACGTAGTTCTGGGCTTGTCTTTTCAATTTGGGTGTGGCGATTGAACTTGATTGAAATTTGGGTCAAGTCTCCTACGTACCCCTCTTTTTGGGATCAAACCGCGCGTAGTTCGCAAAAATGGAAGACTTCTTTAACTTTTCTTTACACATCCTCTCTCATCATCTTTGTAAATATTGTGCTTGCTGTTTTTTTTCTTCTTTACTTCACATATGCATGAAATATTTTTGTGACCCACTTAAATCAACATAGCCGAAAGGTTTCAAAGAGTAACACGTTCTCAACAAGCCCTTTACACATTCTTCTTGAACCTACAATTGGCTTTTACCAAGCATTGAACTCATCAAATATTCAGCCAAAGTGCATAGATATTCATTTACAAGTTGCAACAAAGATTCACTATCCTTCCTTATTAAGTTGGGATAATTCTTGTCTTCTTTCTTGATTGAGATCCTTAGGAACAAAGGTCGGGCCTCGGGTGTGCCGATGCGTAAAGTTGAGGGATGGTGGTGCGTCCTTGGTGCGTAACCTAAATATTCCGGAAACAAGCCCATCGTTGCTTCTTCTACATGTATCGCACTAGAAGTCTCCTTAATTATCAAGATCTTTTAATTTGTTTGGAATTCTCCCCCCCCCCCCCCCTTTTTTTTTGATATGATGGATCAGACTTCTTGTAGAACTTGAGAACGTGTGCTTGTATACAAGACGTTGCTGGCATTCTTTATACTGCTTGAATTTCAAATAACATCTTCCCACTAGACACGTTTTGCTTGAAAGAAAGAATCTAGCACTTCGGATATGTGTAATACTTAGTAACCGGGATGTTGGATATACTCTTGAGCACACTAAGTAACTTGTAACTTTTTCATTTGTTCTTTCTTTCGATCGGCCTATTATTCTCCATACGTCCGGCACAACATTTCTTCGTGTTTTCTGCATAAAAGTTTGAGGTGGTTTCCGGATGAGCTTGATGCATCTACCGACTCTATTTATGATCGCTTTCTTGACTCCGCTCGACTTGTCTGTGTAGTATGTATTGAACTTCTTGACTTTTGCCATGAAAGGTACTCTAAAATTGAAGGTAGGGGACAAGAGAGCCAACAGTGCCATCAAATCTGAAGCGGCGGCGATTGCTGCAGCACTGCCGGTACCATTGCTGATGGGGGTGGTCTCGCCTTGGCGCAGGAGTTGTTGTTCCTCCACCGGCTGCTCCTTGCTTTCACGGAAACCTCCAAGCTTGGTATACGAACTCATTCCCCTCGTTTGTTGAATAGAAGCTTCCAATAACATTGCTTATCATTTGATTTTTCATTTCGATCGACCTTCGGACATATCTTTACTAGAAAAGTACCGAACATGACGCACATCTTATGTATGGTATGAACCCCATTTCTTGAAGTTTTTCACTTTCCGGGCACACCATTTCTTGAAGTTCTTCATTTTCTGGACACACCATTTCTTGAACGTATCTTCACTAGATGAAAGGTATAGATCCGATCTTCATGTAGTAGGAGGAGAAACGCTTCATTCTCCATTTTCCGGGCACAACATTTCTTTAAGTTCTTCATTTTCCGGGCACACCATTTCTTGAGTTTGTAGCATTAAATTTGAGGTTCTCTAACGGATGAACTTTAGACTTTGTTTTGAATTCCTTTCTTGGATACGCCCAATTTGTATTTGTAGCGTGGGTTGACTCCCGTATATTCAAGAATCGTTCCACCTTCAAACTGAAAATTATAAGAATACACAACAATATATTCTTTGTATGAGATGCATACCTTAGTGGGATCAAAGGGAACGGAGACTTGATTGCTTGAGCAAACTTGATGAAACTTGACTTGATTTCTTCAACTTTTCGTGTCCTCTAGCTCTGATTTCCTTCGTTCTCGTACTCTTTGATTTTATGCAACCTCCTTCTCTAACTATTTTTTAGGCGTTTGAAGATATATGTCCAAAATATTCACCTCTCAAATGTATTTATAGGAGGACGATGAATATTAGATGATAACTAAGAATTTAAAACAATTAATCACCCCAATTTATTAGGTATGACCGGTTACAAATTTGAAAGAGTAACGTCCAATTTGAAATATTTATTGACACTAAATGATAACCATCAATTAGGCCTTTTGAATTAGCAACTAGTGAATGTTGGCCATTTAAAACCATTGACCTCTTCATTCACAAATATATACTCTCCCATTTTCCTTTTTAATAGGAGAATTGATGGTCAATTAATGCTAATTGAGATCTTGCTAATTTCTGACGTGGCTTTGTGTTTTCTTTTGCAGCCCACACTTTCTTTTCCTTAACACCATTTTTTTTATCCCACATGTAATGATAAATTAGTTTTCTAATTCATCGTAATAAATGCAACCGTTTCAAAATGGATTCTTGGACACCAAGGAAAGGAATGCTAGTCAACATTGTAGCCCCACTCAATTAAGAGCTTTGAATATACCCAAGTAACTCCTTTGAATTAAAAGCCCGCCATTTACTTTGTCCACTTGATTACTTATTCAAGCCTTGACTTTTTGCATTTGACTATTGAAAGAGGGTAAACAAAAGACCTTGAGCAATTCAACTGATCAACTTAATGCTTTCTTTTAAGAATGAAGGATCACCATTCTCATTTCCAGGAGACTGAGGGAGTCCACTCGTGCTTACCTTGCGGGATTTCGTTGTGACTCACTGGCAGAGTATCAGGACCGGGCTTCAGCCTATGAGAGAGACCGCCCTGGGTATAGGAGGGCAGCACAGTCCGGAGGGCCGGACAAGAGACAGAGGACAGTACCGGCTAGTTCAGGGGCCGGAGTAGTGAGTCGGGGACGTAGCCAGACTCCGGGACGTTCCGGTCCTCAGACGTCGAGACAGGCACCAGACGGGGGACGTCAGTGCTACAGTTGTGGAGAGTTTGGACACCTGAGACCGGCTTGTAGGAAGCCACCCGTGGCTTGTTTCACTTGTGGCCAGATGGGCCACCGAGCCGCTTTTTGCCGTCAGGGCAAGTCCCAGTCACATCAGGGTTCTTCGCCTGCTAGGGCAGTAGGGGGCAGTCAAAGGCCGCCACAACATCAGTCACAGGGCACTCAGTAGAGGGGTCAGGGTCAGGGTCAGGCCCATACTCATGGATCAGCTCAGGGGCAGGGCCGAAGTGGAGGTCGTAGTGGAGGTACCCAAGAGGCCAGAGGCACACAAGCTAGGGTATTTGAGCTGAGGAGTGTCGTTGATCCTCCAGCGCCGGCAGCCCCAGGTACCTTTCAGATTCACGGCTTTTCGGTCTGAGTTTTGTTTAATACGGGTGCCACACACTCTTTTATCCGATGATTGTGTAGCTAGGTTGTCCTTAGCTACGGTAGAGGGGAGACCCTCTATTATAGGGTTACCCGATGGAGATAGGGTTAGGGGTACCCGAGAGGTACGCAGTGTCCCATTCGTTTAGAAAACCGAGAGTGGTTGGCCGACTTCTTTGTCATGCACTTAGTGCATGAAGAAGTCATCCTTGGGATAGATTGGATGGACCACCATCGAGCCGTGTTAGACATCAGCCGGAGGACCGTGACGATTACCACGGAGGCGAGCACGAAGGGATTTTCCGAGGTTGGGACCTCGGGAAGGGCGGTACAGTCATTAGCGTAGTCCGAATCGCTAGACTTATCGAGTAGGGACGCGAGGCCTTCTGGTGTTATACCATGAAGGAGGAGACGAGACTGTCGTTGGAGGAGATTCATGTGGCAGGCAAGTTCGAGGACGTTTCGGGGAGCCACCCGGGCTACCGCCACAGAGGAGCGTTGTTTGCTTTTGAGTTGGAGCTCGGTACGAGGCTGACCTCCAAGGCTCCATACTGCATGGTGCCGATCGAGATGCTGGAGCTGAAGAAGCAGCTCGAGGAGTTAGCCTAAAGGGGTTTCAAACGCCCGAGCGTTTCCCCTTGAGGTGCACCAGTCCTCTTCGTCAGGAAGAAGGATGGATCTTGGAAGCTATGCTTGGACTACCGGAAGTTGAACGGGTCACTATCCAAAACAAGTACCCCCCTACCACGTATAGATGACCTACTCAACCGGTGGCAAGGGTCGGTGATCTCTTCCAAAAGCGAGTTAAGGCTTGATTGTCGCCAATTGAGAAGTTGGGACTTGGATAGTGCCTACATGGCAACCTAGAAAAACCATGGTCACTACGATTCGTAGTGGTTCCATATGGGCTTACTACTGCCCCGATTAAGACATTTTGGTCTACTCTCGAAGAAGAAAGGAGTTGTATGACCAGTTGTCTCGGGATGACAACCCCCGAAGGAGGTGAAAGAAGTTACAAGTTTCTTGGATGTGCCGATCATTACCGGTTTTGTGGAGAGATTCCCCAAGTAACACCACCGATGGCTAACCTACTCCGGATGACGATGAAGTATCGAGTGGGAAGAAAATGGACAATGGAGTTGTTGAGAGCTAAGAGGAGATTCATAGGTGCAACTGTTTTGAAATTGCCTCGAGGTATGATCGGTTTAAAGTATACAAGTGGTTCTTCAAGACATGGTCTTGATTGAGTATGGAGAGACGATGCGAAAGTTATAGCATACGTGTCCCGTTAGTAGAAGTAGTCTGAAGCAAAGTATTTCCTTCATTACTTAGAACTTGCAACAAGAATGGAGGAAACGTAACATCAAAGGTTGGTTGGACAAGAACCAAGTCGACGGTGTAAATTGGGAGTTCGATCTTCTTTGTTAGAGACAAGCAAAGAGGAAACATAATGGAAGTGTTGCAGTGAGAAAGACCCGAGAAGGAAGTTGAGTCTCCGAGAAGGAAGTCTACCAGGTTCGTTTGGTCCGAGCCTTGTCAGCACAGCTTCGAGGAGCAGAAGAGGAGGTTAACCTCCGCTCATGTTTTAGCCAGCCTGGGGGCATGGAGGTTTTTGTAGTGTATAACGACGCCTCCAAGCTAGAATTGGAGTGCGTTTGATGCAGAGGGATAGGGTTATTGCGTACGCTTTTCGGCATCTGAAGCCGTACGAGGAGAATTACTACCCACGATCTTGAGCTAGAGGCAGTGTTTCATGCCCGGGAGATCTGGCGACATGACTTGTACGGGGCTACATGCCAGATCTTCACAGACCATAAGAGTCTGAAGTATATATTCACTCAGCAGGAGTTGAATAACCGCCAGAGGAGATGGTTGGAGCTGATTAAGGACTTTGACTTGGGGATTTTATGCCATCCCGGGAAGGCGAACGTGGTTGCCGATGCTTTGAGTAGGAGGACACCTCGAGAGGAGGCGATAGCTCGGCTCACGGTTCAGTAACAGTTACAGAAGGGTCTGATGGAGATAAGTTGGATATCCGGTTCCCGGATACGGACTGTCGGATGTCCGAGTTAGAGGTATTACATGTCCTGTCCGGTGAGACCCTGCAGGAGCAAGAGGGATCTCCCATTTTGAGGAGGATCCGGGACAGGGTGTCCCGAGGAGAGACACCGCTGTTTATCACCGGAGCAGATGGGCTACTGAGACGCTAGGGACGTCGTATTTGGGCATAGTCGAATAAGGAGTTGAGAGAACGGATTGGAACGAGGAACATCATCAGTCACGAGGACCTAGCGGTCAAGCCGGACCACACTTTTGCAGAGCACCCGATAGCGGTCTTAGAGCGGAGTACGAGACGCCTTCGATCGAAGGAGATATCGATGCTGAGGATTCAGTGGTCGAGGCGAGGAGCTGATGAGGCTACATGGGAGATGGAGGATAGTATCCGGAGGAACTATCCCGAGTGTTATGCAGACACAGTGACATCGATGGGTCGTCGGGTTAGCTCCGAGACCTTCCTTGTTTGCTTTATTTGTTATGTGATTTTTGTATGATTTATGAGTACCTTGCGAGGTCTTGATGCGATGCGATCTGTAGACTTGGATTAGAGCCGATAGTGTGCGTTTTTATGAGTCCCACGGGGTTACGAGACGGGTTGGTTGGAGAGTGTTGGTTTAGCAAGTTTCGGGACGAAACTTGTTTTTAGGGGGGTTAGTTGTAACACCCGGAATTTTATTATTTCTATTCCGGACTTAGAGCACTTTGTAGTTTTCCGTAATCCCGAGATGCCGAGAGCCGGAATTTATTCCTAAGAAAAATCCCGAGCCGACTCGTCGTTTTTCCTCTTTTTCCGCGTTCCGACCCTTCGTTCCGGGTTAAAAATGCCAAGGGGTCATTTCCGACCCCTCGGTCCGTGTGTGTAACGTCCGGGAATTTTAGAAATAAATATATAAGCATGATCGAGAATTTTAGAAATAAATTAAAATTTTATTCTCTTTCCGTAAATTATTCCACGGAAATATTCGGAAAATATTTCCGAACCGTAACCCGTAAAATTATTTTCTCGAAAATGACCGGGAATTTTTCCGACTGTGCGTCCGTTACGAAATTATTTTTCCGGGATCCGATCCCAATCCTTATTCCTCTTTTTCTTTTCCCCTCTTTTTCTTTTTTTTCCACGTGAGCACGTGGGCCCCACCGAGCTGGCAAGTTGGCCCTCGTTCTTCTCTTTCTCCGTTCTCCACGCCAAGTCTGCAGCTTCTCCCCGCCCAGCTACACGGCCTCTCCCCTAGGCCTGCACGGACCTGGCGAGCTACTCCCCTCCACGCAACAGCTGCAGAGCTCCCGCCCAAGCTACCTAGGCCGACCCCTCGGCGCCCGTCCACTGCAGACCATCACCCTCCTCCCTTGTCTCCCTCCGCCAGCTACTCCCTCTGCACACAACTCACTCCCTCACTCCATCTCTCCTCTCCTCTCTCACGGTTCACCGTGCAGCCACCACTCCGTCCCCTCTCTTCTCTCCCTCACTCTCTTGGCTCCTTACCGCCGCCAGCCCCATCGCGAAGCAAGGCCGTCGCTGCACCTTCCCTGTGCAACCTGCTGGGCCACCAGCACCTGCACCCTTCGGCCTCTCCGTTTTCTTGGATCTGTGCAACGAGCCTTTTCCTCCTTCGAACCGAGCCGAGCAGCCCCACCCAGGAGAAGCCGTCGCCGTGCCTCCCTCTACACGAGCCCCGCCAGACCGAGCCGGACCAGGCTGTCGCAGTTCTCCCCTTCCCCGCGAGCTCCTGCACCTCGCCCTTGCAGTCTCGGCCGAGCTGCTTGAATCTCGGCCGAGCCACGCCTGGATCTCGGCCGAGCCGTAGGCATCTCGGCCGAGACCCTGCTATCCAGGCCGGAGCCGCACCGAGCCTCCCTGCCGCCACCGCAGTGGTCTGGAACCGCCTTCGGCTGTTGGAATCGAGCCCGGATCTCGAGTTTCCTCGTGCGCGAATCCCCGACTTCGGACCTCGTTTCGGTACGTTTTAATCACATTCAACGGCTGTTTTTCGGATATATTGTAGATGGCATAGCAGTTTATAACATGTTAAAATTCTAGGATGATCCAACGGTTGGATCAATAGTTATGAGCTTGGAAAGTTAGAAGAAAATCGGTTTCCTAGAACTCTCATGTTAGGATTGAGACCTTGATGTTTTTGTGCGGTTTAGTTGTTGTGGATTTGGGAAGTATTGATGCTTCCCGTATGTTGTAGTCATGGCCTAGTATGCGTAGGAATTATTTCGGAATTGTTGAAGAATGTTTGACGTGGTTAAATCGAGGACAAAGTATCGAGAAATCTAGGTGACGCTTAACACTTTCTTAAGGATTTTCTTCTCGAACCGGAAGTTCGGAAATCTTTAGTAACCGACTAGAGTCGTTTATTTGATAATAAATGTAGTTAAATATTTTTCGGAAGTTTAGAGGCCCGTTTGACTATTTTAGGATTTTAAGGAAATTCGGGGTCAAAACCGTAATTTCCTTAAAAGTTAGATTTTCGGATTTTAGGAAAACGTGATAGACGTGCTAGACCCCGTGGACTGTTATAAAGTGTTTTGGACTGTGAGCATGATAGATTCTAGGATTCGGTCCTAGTATGGGAGTCAAATGATCCTACGTAGGTCATTTGTGTAGAAGTTTTAGACTTCTCGAGTTGAGCGGGTTTTTTATGATACACTTGTTGTGAACAGGTTGAGTACTTCTTCCCAAGGGAAGCATGAGCGTTTTGTAAGATAGCGTTTGGGACAAGGTAAGTCTTCGGACTTACTTAGCTCGTATTTTATGTATTAGTATTGTTGTGTGTTATTTTATGTTATAACGATGAAACCGGTAATTAGGACCACCGACTTTATATATATGTTTATATTGGCCCAAGTGTATGAGAATAGGCGGTGACAATACTGCCTAGCCCATAGTGAGGCCTAGGGGATTCTCGGCGACTAGCCCGGCGGGTTAGATGGACGGATGCATCCGTACCATTCCTTGCCGGTAAGTAGGGACCGGGGCGAGACCATTGGGTCTCGTGTCACAAAAGAAGTTGAACTAGATTGGAATACGACTTAATAAATAAAGATAAGAAATCAGACTTGGGTGATTTATGTTTTGTGTTATGGACGTGTTTGTGCCTTCACTGCTTTTCTAATGCGTAGAATATTAGCTAACAGTTTTAAACCGATTGTGTAGATGACTTGCAGGTTAGGAATGCCGCCGAGTGAGGCGGAGGAGTGGACAGCCGGGGTCTCCGTACATTATAGAACGGGGATGTTTTGAGTCTTTTCATGTCGTCTTTTATGGATATTGTCGTTTGTTAGAATTCGGATTTATTTACGTTGTTTTGAGGACTCGGCTGAGTTTCCAAGTTGTAGTTCGTACTTTTCGTTTCTGCATACTTTAAAAACATATTTGAGTTTTCGACCTTTATTTGTGCCATGTTGGAAGGTCCGGTGAAATTGTTGTCAAGCTAAGGGTCGGGACCCATTGTGAGGTCTCGCTCAGTAGCGCCCCGAGTCCTGCGGATTTGGGGTGTTACAGTGTGAGGGACAAGAGGTCAGCTGACCCCTTGATCCCCACACCTACTTTGCAGCCTTGTCCCTCTCTCTCTCCTCTTTGGCTCCTTTCTCACGTCACTTTTCTCTTTCACTCTTCCTCACTCAACTCTCTTCCTCTCTTTGCTCTCTTCTCTTCTCCCTTGGTGCTGAGGATCTGTTGTGGACTGTAGAAGGTGATCTCAAGCTATTGGTAAGCTCTCCCTCTTCCTTCCCTCTCTTCCTTGCTGCTCTTTCCCTTCTTCTTCCTTCCTCCTTCATCCATGGCCATGGATGAAGCTTGGAGAGGTTTTTGCTCAACCCTTGTGCATGTCTAGGTTCTTAGCTCGTTTAGGTCAAGGAGAGGTGCCTAAGACCTGTGGTGGGTGTTTGGAGAAGATCCAGCAAGAGAAGAAGGACTTTGGAGCAAAGGATCCAAAGTCGAAGACGACGTTCTGCGCAGAACCCGCGGGGCGGCTCAGCACAGCCGCGGGAGCGGACGGGCGCGGGAGCGGCAACGGACGGCCGCAGGTGCGGCGTGACAAGCCGCGGGTGCGGCGGCGGACGGCCGCGGATGCGGCGGCACAAGGCCGCGGGTGCGGCGGCACAAGGCCGCGGGTGCGGCGGCGGACGGTCGCGGGTGCAGCTAGTATCCGGCGCGGGCGCGGCTCGATAAAACCGCGGGGGCGGCTCCTGGCAGGCGACGCAGTCCTCCGCGGGTGCGGCTCCTAGTTCCGCGGGGGCGGCTCCTGTGTCCGTAGGGGGCGCCAGCTTGACTCCGCGGTTGCGGTTTCGGCAACAGTAAGTCCCTCCTCTCCTTCACTCCTCGTTCCTTCCTTAGATTTGTGTTGAATCATGTAGTAGCATGCTTAGAATGGCCTAGAGTAGTTTGAGAATGCCACTTAGTGGTTGTGAACCTAGGAGCCCTTAAGGCTCGATGGAATTGCTGGATATGGGCATGTGAGCATGATGGAT
Organism: Fagopyrum tataricum; assembly: GCA_002319775.1. Lineage (NCBI taxonomy): Eukaryota > Viridiplantae > Streptophyta > Magnoliopsida > Caryophyllales > Polygonaceae > Fagopyrum > Fagopyrum tataricum. The sequence goes on along the minus strand of CM008280.1, from coordinate 44,955,234 downwards.
CTTCTAGGCTAGCTTGTGCCTCCTTGGTTGAGGTTAATATGTTGTGGAATTATGAACTGTTGTGGGTTGTTTCATGTGTGGAGAGTGTGTGGTGAGTACTTGGGACCTAGGATGCATTCCTAGTTTGAGGGTTAGGTGATCTTGAATAGATCACTAAGAGTGAAGTCTAAGGCTTCTTGAGAGTAAGTATGTATTGATATGCATATCTCTTGTGAGCAGGTTGTGGGCTTCCTCCTTAAGGGAAGCAAGAGCGTGGAGACTTGGGTTTGGTGACGAGGTAAGTCTCCGGACTTACTTAGCTCGTATTCTATGTATTAGCATTGATGTGTGTTGGTGGTGTGTGTTATGTTATTGTTTATGTTATAAACAATTAAACCGGTAAATAGGACCACCGACCTTATATATATTTTGGCCCAAGTGTATGATAACGGGCGGTGACAATACTGCCTAGTCCGCGGGGAGGTCTAGGGGATTCTCGGCTACTAGTCCGGCGGGTCAGATGGTCGGGTGCATCCGTACCATTCCTTGCCGGTGAGATGATTGTACCGAGGCGAGACCACGGTGGTTCTCGTGTCACAAACCTAAGTTGAATTAGAACGGGATACGACTTCATAATAAAAAAGATAATAAACCGGACTTGCGTGTTTTATGTTGTTTGCGGTATTCGTGTGTTTGTGCCTTCACCTCTTTTCTAATGCTTTGAATATGAGCTAACGGTTTTAAACCGTTTGTGTAGATGACTTGCAGGTTAGGGATTCCGCCGAGTGAGGTGGAGGAGTGGACAGCCGGGGTCTCCGTACATTATAGGACGGGGGCGTTTTTGGGTTTATGTTGTTGTACGTTTTAGAATTTCGTTTCGGAGTTGATTGTTTTGAGGACTCAGCTGAGTTTCCACTTTGTACTCTTTACTTTTCGGTTTCCGCATACATTATAAACGCTTTTCGTTTTGCCCTTATTTGTGTCTTGTTGGAAAGTCCGGTGAAATTGTTGTCAAGCTAAGGGTCGGGACCCATTGTGAGGTCTCGCCCGTAGCACCCCGAGTCCCGCGGATTTGGGGTGTTACAACTTGATTCTACACTTTTTCTAGCTTGCAAGTGCACTGAAAATAATATTAAAAAGCTGATCAAAGACCTTGTTTTCCCTGGAGCTGCAGAAGCCAATGCCCCTTCAACTGACAAAGATGTAGAGAACTTGGTTGTTGAACCATCTAATCACTCAAGTGAGGTATGAAAATTCACTTTTTGATAATTACAGTTTCAATATTATGCTAAGGAGTTATAATAATATATAAAGTTAATCCAATTATTAATGTTTGATATATTTACACGTTTTGTCAGGAGGAAGCTGTTGAGGAAGAGTCAACCCGTCGAATGGGTTTGAGGCTCAGAAAATACAGTCAGTGGAAGAGAACTCCTTACCGTAAAGACGTGAAGTTACCAAAAGGTCCTTTTGGTAGCACGATAGAGTCTAGTGATCGAAAAAAGTTCTACAACTTTGTCAAGGACAAGGAGAGCAAAGGCACACTTACGGGGTATACCACTAACTTGTCGAAGGCTTCTATAATGTCAATTCTGCAGAAAAGTGGATGGATCAAGAATGAGGTACATTTTATACATTCTTTATGTACTGACATTATTTGAGTTTCTTTCTACTTATTGTTATTACCTGACTTATGTACTGAGTTTACGTTTACAGTACAAAGTTGTGTATGCATTCTAAATTGCATCTCCTTTTCCTGCAATGTCTTTAATTTATGAATATGCATTCTTTATGTACTGATTTATCATGTGCTCATGTTATTATGTTATTTTCTTTTTACTTCTTTTTATTAATTGACTAATGAGTTTAACTTTAAGGCACAACCTTGTGTATGCATTATAAATGTTATTATGTTATTATGTGAGGTTAAGTTTACGTACTGATTTATTTTTATTAATTGACTACTGCATATGCATTCTTTGAGTTTAAATTATTGTGTATCTTCATTTTATTACAGTTTATTGATGAAGTAATAGCTCTTATGAGGAAATCTATTATGGAGTTCAAAGATTTATTTGCACACACAGTTGTTTTGGATTGCAGCTTTGGAAGGGCATTTAACAAGACAAAACTTGCCACTTTTCTTGAGGTTGGAGCAGACTCTTATGAGTTTGATGAATCTGTGTATGTTGTTGTCAAAGGAGATGCACCGTCCCTTTTCAGAAAAGATTTGTATGAAGTGGATTTCATTTATGCCCCATTTAACCTTCTTGAATCTCATTGGGTGGTTGTTGAGGTCAACCTACTTGAGTGGTGCATTTATGTTTATGATCCTCAAGTTGTGCTTGTGAAAAAAGATAAGTTGCAGAAAGAATTAGAGCCTCTTGCTACTTTGTTCCCCCATGTGTTGAAACTTCATGGTCATCACAGAAGACTCGGGGATAACCTCAATATGCCATTTAAGATTGTTAGGAAGACAGGATTGAACAACAACGCTGATGAGTATGTTTATGTTTACATAACTTATTTCTTGTGTCCTATATTTTACAATTTTATATATGTTTACATATAACATTGTTTATACTTTACTTATTTCAGAGGTAACTGTGGCATTTACACTATCAAGTATATTCAATTCCTAGCTTCCGGAAGAAATGATCTATCCGAAATCAGTGATGTATCTCTCCCAGCTTACAGAGAACAAATAGCGTTTGTTGTATTTGACAGGGATTGTCCTACGTGGTTCCAAGACAATCAAATGTGTGATGTAACAGTTGTGTGTACTGGATGGTTCTAAAATATTTCCACTATCACTTTCGGACATCTTTTGTGTGTTGTAACGTTTGTATGTACTGACTTTATGTTTGAATGCCTTTGATTCTATTTTAAACATTTAACTAATTGTGAATGTTCATATTTTGTTACCTATCTTGAATTCTTCTTCAGACATTATGTGTTTAATTGCGACATACCTTGTGTAGTGATCCAGCTAACCTTGTGTACTTGTTCTTTATTGTATTCCTACATGACCATGTCCGGTGTGTAGTGATCCAGTTAACCTTGTGTACTGGTTTTTATTGTATGTCTACATAACTATTTCCTGTTTACAAAAACCATGTTTCATTATTTTTTGTATCTCTATTATATAACCAAAAAATATATGCTTGTCCCACAATGTATGTGTATGTACCTGAATATAGTATTACAATATCCCCTAGTTTGTTATTATAAATGCATAATAATATGCAATAGTTCAATATATAGTCAAAGAAAATCAAATTTCCTATTTTGGTTGATTGAGACATGTCTTCTTGTTGTGTCCACCCATTCCACAACAGTTGTATTTCCGTTTAATCTTCAATTCTCATGCAGAACGTTTCCTAGCTTTTGGCAAACGACCAGACCTCTTACGCTTCTTTGGAGGCTCACATGAGATTTGTGATACTGACGGAGGCACATTCCACTCTGACTTGTTAGTCTCCACATAACCTTTCCTCCAATTCTCACATGTATAATACTTACCGATTAGATCAGATGCATTCATACCCATGTGTTTTGCTGCAGCCATGGCATGTACACATGGTATCTCTTCAATATCAAACTCCTTGCAGTCACAACTCTTCATTAGCAAAGACACAGTAACTTGTTCATCTCCCTTCTTTACTTCAAACTCTAGTTTTCTACATCTAGTACATACACAAAGTAGCTATTACTCTCTGCGTATATTTTCTGTATTATTGCTTCTATTTTCGGTGGACACTTCTCTACACAAGATGTAGACTTGGTTCGGCGCTCCGCAAACCACCTAGTCATGAATTGTCTTATTTCCTCAAGCATTGCTAGAACCGGATACTCTCTACCTTCTTTCATGATACCATTTACACACTCTGCGTTGTTGCTAGTAAGGATGTTGTACCTTTTCAATGGACAAAATGAACGTGCCCATGTTGGAATTCCAATTTCCTTAAGTATTTCCCCTACATTAGGCTTCTCCTGTTTGTCAAAATACACATAACTTATTATTAATTGTTATCAAAAAAGCACACAACTCTTTAATTAACATAAATGTGTCTGATAAGATGATTTAACGTACATACCTCTGATATTTGTTCTAGAATTCTCATGCATTCTGTCCTCTTATATTTCCGGGCACCTTCCATGAACAGTTCAAGTATTCTGTCTGATCTCGTTCTTTTCCTCAAATTTCCTTTAAGATGCCAATTGCAATATCCATGGAATGCCATCTCATAGTTTGATGCTATTCCCTTTTTAATGGAGTTATGCCGATCTGATATGAACAAAAGTTCATTGTTGTATGGTACATACCGCTTTAGGTTCTTGAAGAACCAATCCCAAGATGCATCATTTTCACTGTCAACGACTGAAATGCTATTCGGTAAATTTGTTGATTTGCATCTTGTGCAGTAACTACAAACAAGACTCCCCCATATTTTCCCTTCAAATGAGTTCCATCTACTGTGATTACCTACACATACATAATGATTTAAACACACACACGTCAAGTACATAAAGCATGATCAGAGGATTCACTACATAAGTTCTATTAGTTACACAATTATACACACAAATCAAGTACATAAAGCGTGAACAAAGGAGTCGGTACACAAGTTATATCAGATACACAAGGACACGTACAAGTACATAACGCTTCGACAGAGGAGTCAGTACACAAGTTATATCAGATACACAAGTTCATGTACATATCAAGTACATATCAAGTACATAAAGCTTGGACAGAGGACTCTGTACACAAGATATATCCGATACACAAGGTCATTTATATTTGAAGTACATAAAGCGTGAACAGAGTAGGCAGTACACAAGTTATTACCTTTCTCATTACTTTAAATCCTCTTATTGATTGCCCATAGGCAACAAACACATATTTGAAACGTCTATCTTCATCAAGCTTTAGAGTAACAATAGTGCCTTCTTTGACCTGTCCCACCACATACAAATATGAAGGTATCAACATAAAATTATCCTCCGGTGTACCTCTTATCATGTCCTTTACTTCTTCTAGGGCCTTCCAACACTTCTAGTAACTGGCTTCATTGTTATGTAAAGTCTTCATTATTGTGCTGATTTGGTCAACTGTAGGTAACTTATTTGAGTTATAATACCTACATAATCAGAACATACATTTATGTAACTTATTGTAAGTTATGTAATGAACACTTCTACATCTATCTAGTAAAATAAAACACTCACATTGCTTTAACCTTCTCAGCTATTACGTGATAAGAAGCTTCCCTTTTAACCGATCTCCTCAATTGAAAAGAACATGTGTGTGTAGAGTTATATTTTGTAGTTGTAAAGTAACTTGAATGTCCAAGCATAGAGAAGGGCACCCTCCATTCACATCCTTTGTCAACACAAACTGTTGTTATTGCTCTCATTTTTGACTTGACAATTTTGTATTGGAAACATTCTGAGATGGCGTGTAGACACAATGTTCTCTTCACTTCAGTTTTCGTACAGTATGTTTTCCCAATTTTAAAATTTAAATCTTTTTCTGTGGGTACACAACCTGTTAGTTGGGGAATAATGACCATAGTGTATTTGGATGTAGCTTCAAATTTCTCTTTCTGTACAGCAGTTGATGAACTCTTCACATGTTCTATTTGTATCTCTTTCCCATCCTTGTGTACCGCGTTTGTGTTTTCATCTTTTTCTTTGTTGATCAACACATCTCTATCTTCTCTATCAACATCTATCATCTCTTCTCCCTCATCCTTATGTAACTGTTTTTTTGTTACACATAAGGGAATACTCCAATTGTATTTGTCCATTTCGTTTAACTAAATATATGTTTCAAAATCTTCTCTTGTGTTGACATCAAATGGCATTAATGCTGGATTAAAAATATTCTGGTACGATAACTCTATTCCAAATTCCGAAACACAAATTCTAAATGTTGAAGCAACCATTTCTTTCAACTCATCAAATGTGCATGATACATCAACCAACAGGGGTTTACACAAGACATTTCCACTATATTTCCAAACTCCTTCTTCCACTATCTAATATCCTTCACCGTATGTCGTTATACAAAGCAATGTCATGATAGCTACATAAGTACAATTCAACATTAGTTTTGAATTTCACTATCCCAGCTACATAAGCAATGATTCAGTTACGAATTTCATTTACTGTTACATCTACATAATCATTTTGTATGTAATCAACTCATATCACTTTACCTAGGAATAAACAGAACGATTTTGACCGATAGTGGTGAAATTGTTCTATTAAATTAGAAACAAACATAATAATTGAGAGAAATAGACCATTGAATTTATAATTTCAACACATAAATTGTATAACATACTTGGATTTTCGAAGTTTTTCTAGATTACTGTTTCATTGAGAGAAACTGTTCAAGAATTGAAACTTTGCTCACTCGACGACCTTAATCGAGCCTCTGAATCGAAGTTTTTGAATCGAAATCGTATCTTAATGCCGCATCGTATTGAAACTTGGAAGGAGGCTTTCGGCCGAATGAAGGTCGGCTGAAATCAATCCTGAATTTTCGACGCCAACGGTTGGAAGAATCGTCCCTTTTTTCAGGGATATAATCGTCAGCCCTAACCACTTTCTTTCTTTTTCCTTATTTTTTAGCATTTATTTGGGCCTACTAAGTCCGTCCATAATGATATGGGCCTACTTGATACTCATTATGTAGGAAAGGGCCTACACCCCCATTTTAGCCTAAACATTTTCCTAAATTGTTATTTTTAATCTTGATATTACATTAAATAATTTGAAAAATTCAATGAGATTCTTGAAGATAAACCCAAGTTTGAAGCGCAAGTTATCACAAACTTAAAATTTCACATGAAAAATTTTGTTAGTTTTATTTAAAGATGTTAACGGTTCTAGAACCGAAGTTTAAGAAACCGGGAACCGGACCATTTACCTTATACGGTCCTAGAAATTATTATAATAAATTATAAGTTAAAGCACAATTAGTCAATTTGCATTATATCAGTCTAAACAGTCTATTGTCAAGCGTTAACTATGACAAGTGCAACAAAATGAGCAAATCAGTCTATTGTTATACTCCTAGAACTTATAGTGATGAGAATCAAGCTAAGGTTAGAAACTAGAAGATAATTATAATTTATAACAAGTTAGGCTTTTGTAGAGAGAAGATCAAAAGGGCCAAAATGGAAGATCAAACCCCTAGTCACATGCAAAATGTGCCAAAACCTAACAAGAAAAAATTAAAAAGATAAGAAAAATACCTTTGGTTCTTTAGTTTTGTGCGTTAGCCGTTGCGTAGTGAAAAGCCCACAACAATAAGATCAAATGCAATGAAATGACCGTCCAACTCGCAATTTAAAGAGTGAAGTCTGAAGAAGCAATTACACGAAGAAATTGGTATCAATTAATAGAAGAGAGATAGGGAAGAGTAAGAGAGGAAGAACATAGTAGAAAACGTGTTAAGAACAGAAGCTTAGGGCTTGTTTGATATTCATATCTACTAACTGACTGCCTTTGTTAAGCCGAGATATTCAGATGGAGAGGCTCGTCGAGACCTTAATTCCTCTTTCGAGCACGCACAGGTATTCTATTTCTTTTTTTTGAGGAGCCATTTTCGAAAAATGCCCTCTTTTGATTAGCCAATTTCCAAGGGGATCGGCCCGTAGCCCGTAGATCGATCCCAAAGTCTTTGGCAACAGCTTCGTCAGCCCTGCATTAGTATCAACATTAAAAAATAAAAAATAAAAAAATAAAACTCATATCTAATGTTTGGTATATAAGTATATGAATATCAAATTGATATCTTGATATACTCATATTGCACATTTTTTCCTCTTTTGATATACTCAAGAAACGGGAGGATCACATGTCTTGTATTTGTCCTTCCTCTTTCAGATACTAAAATCCATCGAACAAAACTATCGGATATCAATATCATACCCATATCTTGATACCGATATCGACACCGATATCTGATACACTGATATCCAGGTATGGATACCAAACATGCCCTTATTACTCACCAAGTTTTCATAAGAAGGGCTTGATAATAAATCAAATGAAGACAAGCAGTAGGGAAGAAGAACGAGGTTAGACAGATGTGGAGGGAAGAAGAAGGAAATATCACACCGACGAACATGGCGATGAAGAAGAACTGCAGATAAGCACTAGGGAGTAAGAAGAACAAAACCGTTTAAAACCGTAAAGAATATAGGAAGGATAGAAGAAGAATGTATTGGCGCAGAGCTGCGAGGAAGGCCAACGAAGAGCTCCGACTCCGAGGAAGACTGGCAAACTGGCGGTGAGCGGTGAGTGGCCGCTGAATTGAGAATGCGAGTTGTGCAACAACCTTGTCTCCTTTCCTCCGTTCCCGAGTCCCGACTATGAATCCCCCCTCCCCGGATTTTCCCGATCCACAAAGCTAACACAAGAGAACTACGTTTTACACTTTTTACTTTTTTTTCCTTCCATTTTTTATTAAAACGGTTCTCTTATTTTAAAAATGTTCTCTTTTTTATTGACTGTGAATCGGACCGGACCAAACCGTATTTAAACGGTCTAGATCCAATTTTTTTAAGAAAAATAATCGCAATAACTGGACTGAACCTGTAATTCCCGGTTCAGTTCCAACGGTTCCTGATGGAATGAAAAATATCAACAACCCTAAATGTAACAGATATAGAGAGAAATGAGGAATTTAAATCCAAAAGTGTTTCAAAAGAAAGAGAGAGAAACCGGAGAAATTTGTGTTTATTTATTTAAAAACATATACAACCTTGAAGTGGTTGTAGGCCCGGATGTTTGCTTGCCCAAGACCATCGGTTTTCCATGTATTGAGGTTGAGGCATGGAATAGTCTGAAGGAATATGTTTCTTATACTGAAGTTTGGAAAGCAGTCAGCGATATGGGAGCATACAAAGCTTGTTTAGACGGGTTCTAACTCGTCTTCTATGAGAAATGTAGGGCTATTGTTAGCCAATCGGTTCGGCTGGAGTTTCACAATATTTTGGGTTCCGAAAACTCCCGGTTGGCATTAACGGTACTTTGCTATGTCTACTGGCCAAAGTGGGTAAATTTGAAAAAATAATGCAATTCCTCCGTATTGCACTCTATAACGTTCTTTATAAAATTATCTCTAAAGTGGTGGTCCAATAGCTACAAGGTGTGATGGGTGATCTTGTTGGACCAATTCAAGGCAATTTCATTCCCTATAGACTGATTCAGGACAACATTGGGTAGTATCTGGGGAAGAGGATCAAGTTGGCCCTTGCGAACAGCCTGATGCACTATCTCCCTTCAACCCTTTGTGCTCATGTAGGAAATTGTTCATTCCATGAGAAGGTAAAAGTCTAAAAGAAGTGGATGGTGCTTAAGTTAGACTTGGAGAAAACTTATGACCAGGTTTGTTGGGATTTTGTTTCTAGTACTCTAGAGGAAGCAAGTTTTCCTATCATCTGGATCAAAATGATAATGGAATGCATTCAATCAACCAGGATGAATATCAATTGGAATGGAGAGCTCACAAATTATGTTATCCGAAGAGAGGGATTTGTCAAGGTGATCCGCTTTTTCCCTATATTTTCGTCATGTGTATAGAGTGTCTCAATTCAACCATCTCATTCACCATGTAGTGGGTCTAGGGGCCAGGACTCTGATCAGATTATCCCGGAATGACCCTACTATATCCAATTTATTGTTCGCAGGCAACGTTACTTTGTTCACCGAGGTCTCTAGTAAGCAAATGAGAGTGATCATGTCCGTCTTGAATACTTTTCATTCTGTTGTTGGACTGAAAGTTAACAAGGCTAAATCCAGAATTGAAGACGAGCTTAGAGCATATTAGTGGGTTCTCGGTTACTAATGACCTAAGGAACTACCTAGGGATGCCCATCTTACATGAAAAGGTAAATAAGGAAACGTTGTCACCTTTGCTTGATAAGATCAATTTGAGATTCCTGGGTTGGAAAAGAAAGCATTTGAGTTTTGTTGGAAGAGTCACACTTGCGAAATCGGTCATTGCTTCGATACTTATATATGTCATGTTAACACTCATCCTCTCTAAAGGTATATGTGACAAAGTGGACCAAATTTGTTGGAACTTTATCTAGGGTGGAATATCCGACAACCGTAAACGGCACATCATCAAATGGGAGAAGATATGCAAACCAAAAGATAAAAAAAGAAGGAAGACTCGGTTTAGTCCCCATGAAAACCATGAATAAGGCCATGATTGGAAAGCTAAAATGGAGGTTCATTAACAATAGCTCTACCATATGGGCTCCGGTTTTATATGCTAAGTACGTGCATGAGAGGAATAGTAATAGAAGCGCGCCATCTGCAATCTATAGAAGCATCGAAGTTGAAACCAAGGAAGTTGTTTTCAAGGGCAATCGTTGAAAGACCTCGACTAATGGCTGCTACATAATTAAGTCTGCATGTGCTCTTATCTCTAACAATGACAAGATGCATGAGGCCGACAATTTCGTTTACCTTTATGTTTGGTGTTCGCAGTTTTAACACCCCTATAAACATTTATCAATAATGATAAAGACTTATAAGTTAGTAAAAACCACGGTATGTTTTAAATTTGTAAAACAAGAAATAAACACCCAAATTGTAGCGAACCCACAGTGTATGGGTCAATTACAGTATGGATAAGTACTCCAAGGTCGATCTCAGGGACCAAGTGTCTGAATTGTAAATGTGATCTAAGATAGAGTAAATCAAAGTAAAATAAAGAGGTTGGAAAAGAAGCGAAGAAAGATCAAAAAGGGTTTTGAAGGATTTTGTAGAGTTCGCAATCAGATATCGGATTTGATTGAAAACTAAGTAAACAAACGAACGAAAGGTATATCAATAAAAGAGAACGTGGATCCAAGGATTCAAGGTCATTATTTATACCCATGGACTCAGGACTCTCTCAAAAGATCTATGGTTAACAAGCTTCAGGGAAGAACGTTTCTAAGCTGACAGTCTATTACCGGGTAAGTCTCAAGACTATCTAGTTCCAAACCAACCACCTATTACCGGGTAAGTCTCAAGGTAGAGAGGTAGGAAATTCTAAACAAATCAGACTCCAAACTAAGGGAAAAGTAAACCATCACCGGGTAAGTCTCAGGCATTACCCTACTTAGGAAGGAATCTAAGCACATTTAACCCAATAGAGGTTTTCACCTCTATTACCTATGGTCAGTCTCTAAGGTATCTAAGAAGGGATTTCACCGGGTAAGTCTCAACTCCAACTTAGTTTACTAGGTAGAAGGATTCTAACTAGGTTCAAGTCCTAACTAACCACTAGGATTTCGAAGCTATTCAAACCAAGCATAAAACACTATTCCATCATAGTCCAGGTATAAACAAATCCCTATTCACCTTGGAACCACAATGGTTCTAGCCAACAATCAACATGTCAAAAGCAATAATCAATTCAATGGACGATATCATAAAATAAGAACTAAAAGAGAGAATAAAAAAAGTACTCAGCTTTATTAAGATGAAACCAACAAAATACCAAATTTCTAGTATCGCGAAGCGTATCTGAATTGAATGAAATCTAAAAGCCTGAATCTTTCTTAAAAACTCAATGTAGTTCAACAATGGTGACAATGGTGTAGAGTAAGGAAGGAGAAAACGGAACTCTCAATAGAAGCCTTAGAATCGAATGAAGCGGAACCCTTGAAATCATTTAGAGCCTCCCTTTTATACCTAACAATCTTCCGCTGAACGGGCCGGGCCAAAACTGATCCAAAAAGAATAAAATATTTCGGCGCACTGAAATCTCGGTCGGTGACCGAGATTTTTGAACGTTGGAACCGAGATTGGCTTCGTGATCCAGCTTGAGGAAATCTCGGTCAAGTCTGAGAAATCTCGCCCGAGATGGTACAAATCTCGCCCGAGATGGTACAAATCTCGGCCGAGATTGGGACCGAGATGGAGACCGAGATCCGCCGACAGAAACTTTTCAACCCAACCGAGATAGGAAATCTCGGCCAGGATGACTGGGATCTCGGCCGAGATTTTGTGAATCTCAACCGAGATTGCTCTAATCTCGTTCATTCCGTCTTGTTTGCTCGTGGCTCGTCTTTTCCTTCTTTCCTGTGCGTGTGTGATCGCTCCAAAGCGTCCATCCCGAGGCTTGATCCTCAAATGCATCGTTTCAGCTCCAAAACACGCCAAAGTACCTACAAAGACACCAAACTAAGGCTAAAACATGCATGCAGAAAAGGGAAAACTAACTATATGCTCTACTAAATTAGGTCGATAATTCATGTTATCATTTGGCGCATACATACTCAATAAAGAACACGCGTTTTTATTTGGAAGGTAAGTAAAGGAGGTTGCCTAACAGATAAAGAACGTATGAGACGCCACATTGCCATACATGTCATGTGTGTTGTGAAGAGCAAGAGACTCTTGAACATATGCTCAGGGATTGTAGAGAGGTCAGGCGCATGTGGATAGACCTAGGGTGGATATCAAATGCAACGACTTTTGTAACTCTCCCTTTTCAACCTGGTTAAGAGGTAACATTTCTTCTTCTCCTAGGTTTAATTATAACATATGTTGGCCGGTGGTCTTTGCAGAAGGTCTTTGGAGAAACTGGAAATGTAGGACTGAAAAAGCTTTTCAAGATAGAAGTCGATCGAGGGACATTCATTGTGGAAAAGTGCATAAGCTACGTGAAATTCTGGAAGGAACGAGAAGAAATGAAGGGACCTAGAACCTTTGCTACTCGTCTTATTGCATTGAACAAGCCCCCGCTAGGCTAAGTCAAGATCAATATCGACGGGGCGGTGAAAAAAGACGGAAAGGATACGGGTGTTGGTCTTCCTAGGAACAATGATGGTGGGTGGCAACGTGGTTTTGTTCATAATCTCGGGATGTGTAAGGTCTCTATGGCAGAACTTTGGTGCATTGCACATTCGGCCGGAAATCGCTTGGGATTGTGGGGCCAGAAGAGTCATCTCGAAATGGACTCACAATTGGGCATCACACTCTTGAATAAGAATATATCCCGTTGCCATCCATTATTCAACCTGGTTTATAGGTGCCTATGCTTATTGAGAAGAGAATGAATGGTCTATCCATGCTTGTCACATCTTTAGAGAAACAAATTATATTGTGTATTATCTTGTTAATCTTACGTTTAATTTTAACATTGACTATCATGTATTGTTTAGTTCTCCTTAGGATATAGTTCTATAGTGAGTTATGTTGATGTTGATGACTACTTAATCTATTTTTTCATATATCATAAGTGCGACTAGAACGCCGGAGACCACCGACTCTCCGTCTCACCAAAAAAAAGAAAGAGAGAGAAAAGGACAGGACTCAACTAATAAATCTTTTGTTTTTATTTTATGATTATTTAATTAGAGATTAATAGAAGATTAAGTATGTAATGATTGAGTTAAAAAATGGGATGGAGTGAACCAAATTGAAATCTCGAAAATACTAACCGGAAAAATGAAATATCGTGGTCACCAACCGAAAAAGCTGAAATCTCGAGTACACCTAATACAAATTTTATTTAAATTTTAAAGCAAATAAAAATTTGCCAAGCTCAATTTATCTTAACACAAATTATATAAGTATATGAATTTTACTTTTGATAGACTTAAGGTTTGAACTTTTTACTCTTGAAATTACTCTCATGGTTTAATTTATTTTTCATTTATACTCATTCTTAATTTAATTACATTAAAATTTATTATAAAATAATTAAAAATAAATTTAAAATAAATTTAAAACTAAGCTAATAAATTTTATAATAGAAGTGTTATATATGTATATATTTTTTTTTAATTAAACCGCCTTAATTCTTTTACCACTTATTCCCGAAAAAGATTACAGATTTTCAGCACAAACCAAACTTTTCAAATATAGCCGTTAAAATCGTAACCCCCACATCAATCAACTTTAAAGAAAAATCCGACCGTTGTGTTCCCCAAACCAAACCTCTATTTCATCTTCCCAAACTCTCCCCTTTCATAATCTAACTTCATCCCTCTCACAGAAGAAGCTTTCTCAACAACGAATCCAAAATTTCCCAAATTCTCAACAACCAACCCAGATCTCAAATTCGCACACCCAAAAATGGGGATATCTTCAAACAACAACTATTACACCACAACACAACAATCCCACAACAAAACTCACAAGGCTTTCCTCTTCTGCAACTACACTCTCCTAGGCGCAGCTTCAAGTTGCCTTTTCCTCACTCTCTCTCTCCGCCTAATCCCTTCTCTTTGCGGCCTTTTCTTCATCCTCCTTCACATCCTCACAATCCTCGGCGCCGTCGCCGGCTGCGCAATCGCCTCAGGCGGGTCCCACCGTTGGTACATCGCTCACATGGTCGCCACCGTTCTTTCCGCCATCTTCCAGGGCTCGATTGCGGTCCTCGTCTTCGTAAAACCCGATGATTTCCTCGACAAGCTCGATTCGTATGTGCTGAGAGCCGACGGCGAAAAGATCGTCAAACTTGTCGGTGGACTCTGCGCTGCTGTGTTCTTCTTGGAGTGGGTTGTCTTGATTCTTGCCTTCTTCTTGAAGTATTATGGTGGCTATGTCGATGAAGGTGGAGATTGGAAAAAGAATTCTAATGCTCAGGGAAAGGAGTCTTTGGAGAATTGGCCTTGGCCTTTCCAGGTTTGAAATTTGATGGGTAATTGCGTTGGATTTGGAATCAATGTGATGATCGATGGATATACGATCGATCTCAATCTGGATGTAATTAGATCTGTTTTAATCATCACTCTTATGTGAAATTTTCTCCAGGTGCACTCTATCTAAGAGAATGATTTGTATTTCGCAGACATTTTTAATCAGCTTATAAATACAGTTCTGCATTTCATAAACTGTTCATAAATATATTCACTGATACTAGATTAACATCTAGATAACGATTATTTAATTATTAAATTAAAATATTTATTCAATTCCATTAAAAATAAAAGGGTTGATGTTTATTGTTTAGATGATATTATCTCAACCGACTCTTTAATTTGGCATTGAACCATTCACATGGTTTTTGATTCTTGCTTAGAACTGCAAAAATAAAAAAAAATAAAAAAAGCAACCATTTAGATGTAGAAAAATTGACCGTTAAGGTTGATGTTACCCGATATACAAGTTCACTATATATATAACTTTGAAACTGTTGCCTACTGAAAATGACAGATTTTTTCAACCAAGTTTCTCCATTAGTACAACTACTTCAAGTTCCAGCAGTAAGAGTTAAACTTGAAATAAAAATTGTCTTTTGGAAGTTAAATTTATCATTCAGGTTCATCATCTAGTTCTAATGGAATGGGGTCTGGCTTAAACTCCTTACTCTAAAAATGTTTGTGAAACATAAATATAGCTTGAAACGCTTTAAATGGACAAAACTGATCTCTGCAAGAGAGTAACTATAAGAAGAGTTTATCTCCTTGTCCAGCAACAATTTATAGGTAATTGTTAATGCCGTAATTTGAGACAAGCTGCCCGGGTTAGATTTGTGTTCCGGTCAAACTCGTTCATTTTCTAAACGAGCCGAATATGTACGCATTTAAAGCTTATATAAAATAAAAGATCGACTCACTTATAAACGAGCCGAGCTTAAGCATGTTAATGCTCGACTCGTTCAGCTAAAATAATATTATATGAGCATTATTTTAGCTGAGCTACTCGCACTTGCCTCGTCAAAAGCTCGACTCGAACTTGTTCACTTTCTAAACGGGACAAAGAATCAAAGATCTCAAAAACCCACCATTCAACCAAAGGTAAGCAATACCCCAAATTTAAAAGAAAAGGTCATATATGAAGAAGTAAATGAAAGGGATTAAATTGATATCGATAGAACCTTACAATAACAACTTTGCAATCCTCGGGAGTTCCTCTCCTAAAATTATTAAAGAAACGGACAATAGAACAAATCAACAGCCCATCAATATACAGAAAATGAATTTAAGCCGCAATTCTGCACAATGTGCATGCAATACACTAGTTAGGTTAAACATCTTCTATAGACACATATAGAGAGTAGAAAGATGAGAAGATGCGAGAGCAGAAGCCGAAGACGACACACCTCTTAAACATGTCAAGACAAACATGTCATGACATAAGTTGTTCGTCATAAGAAAGTGGCTCAAAACACAAATAAAACAGGTTTAACGAAAGGCCCATAAGGAAATGACCCAGAGACAAAACGCAAACAAAACCCGTTTAAAGAAAGGCCCATAAGGAAATGACCCAGATAGTAGTAACACTATTGCAATGGTAACTCTCTTATAATATAATAATGATTTCTGCAAAACATTTTTAAATATGTATTTAACAAATAAAAAGATATCATCTACATTGGATGCTAAAAACCACAATTTTTATCAACTATAAAATAACTTCAAAAGTAAACAATATTTTTTTGAGCAGCATAGGCAACGGTTTAATCAAGTTCGCTCATAGATCCACCCTGAATGAGAGAAGTCCTAAGGTTCAAAGAAAAGTAATATAACACAAAACCAGGAGCAAACATTGAAAATGAAAACTGACCCGTGAGAAAACAAGAAAGTAACAATTCTAAGAAACATAGAAAACGGACCAATATAACATACTTACATACAATTTACAAATGATGAAAAAGTATCTCCCTTAATTAACACAAATTAAGCAATAAAATATGATTTTGATATCAACTAACAGTAGAATACAAAATGTAAGAGATTTATTATAGCAAGATAAAACACCGACACTGACACAGAAATGAAAACCAAAATAAAACACCGACACAGAAAGTGAGACCCATTAAGATTTGGCCATGTCCTACATGGAAACATTACCCACTGACCCACTGAAGTTCCCATACTTGGCCTTTAGGTTTCAAGTTTACCAACCATAAAGAGGACTTGAAAATAAAAACTGAAATGTCATATTCAAAACTTGGAAATACGGCTTCAGGATACAATCCTTCCCAGTTAACGGGTACAGCAACACTAAAAACCAGATTTATAACAAAGTACTACATTTATACATCATGACAAAATAACATAGGTAAAAAAAGAACAGCTTTCTTAAGGATCAAGAGCTTTCTTTCCCTTTTACTTACCTGTATCAAACACTCAACTTCCTGTCGAATATCCAGCTGAACGGAACGAGCGAAGCTTGTTTAGCCCGAGCTTGAGCTCTCTCCTCCAATTTCCTGATCCTTGGAGCTAAACCACAGAGAAAATCTTGTGCGTTGCGCCCTTCACCAGATAAGCCCGACAGGTTCTCGACATTCCATCTCTTGACAAGAAATTCCAGGATGTCGGCATAGTCCTTGGCAGTGTAAACCCCGAGACGCTGAGCGACGGATGAGAAGTGTTCGAAGAGTTTGTCGTCCTGTCCGTCATACATCAAGTGGGCTGGCATTGATATCTTCTTCCTCATCATATCAGCTAAGGCTAGTACAGTTCCGTCTGGATCTATCTCAAACAGCTTTTCAACGATCTTGGTATATGCAATTTCGTGGCGCCTCTCATCTGCAGCGATGATACCACATACTTGTGCTAGCCTGAAGTCCCCTTGCTCTTTGGCGAGTCTGGCAGTGTTTCCATGTGATATGAAAGTTGCTCTCTCTTGGAATGATGTGTAGATGAAACCCAGATATGGGTTGTTTTCGGTTCGAGGATCCTAGATCAACATAACATACAGAAAGAGTTTCACTGAATCAGACTGTAAAAGCTAAAAAAGCTCACAACACTTGTTTTATAATACAAGTTTTATGCCTTTCAACAAAGTAATTATTGGCAACACTTCATGAGCATATATGTTAAACTTCAATGAAGAAGATCATATGCAAACAGCAATTGATAATGACCTGAACTCAATCTATAGTTAAGGCCGTTTGGTTTGAATTCCGGAAACGGAATGAAAAAGTATCTAGTCCATACGTATACCCTTGTTGATCAAATTTTTTGGAATCATTTTTTGTGGTTTGAAGCAATTGTAGTGGAATTTGATTAGTTTTGGATACCCTACAGGAAAACAAAATAGGGGAAACAAAGCTATTTTGCATGAAACCCCACAAGGAGTGATTCCAAAAAATTTCAATGAACATGGTACACATATGGACTAGATTCAATTCCATTTCGTTTCTGCTTCCGGAGGTCTAACCAAACGGGAGCTTAGTTTGTAAAGAAAAAGTGAAGAATAAAACTGAAAGGTTTGAAATCATACCATTCCTGATCCGATTAGATATTGAATTGTCTTCTCAATTTGCTTCATGTCAACTCTTCCAGAGAGGTAAAGATACTTGTTCAAGAGATCACCATGTCTATTCTCTTCAGCAGTCCAAGCTCGGTTCCAGATAGCCCACGGAGTAAGGCTGGCACCCGTCTCATCTCGAACTCCATCAAGAGTGTTGATCATAGTCTGGTAAGTGGGAAGGGCTTCCTCAGTTATCATATCTCCAACCAACACTACAAAGTAATCATCAGAAAGTTCCTTTGTTCGTGCTCTCAGCTCCTTGACTTGCTCTTCAAATCCCTCTGCTGCAGGGTCTGGGAGAAAATCTTGTGGTTGCCAACAATCCTCCACAGGTTTGAGAAGTGTCAAGAGGTTCTTCTCGGCCCAAGGCTCCAAAGACTTAAAAATCTCCATTTTCTGTGGTGGCAGAGAATGGGTCTTTTGTGCATGAACCTCTCTTGGAGGCATAAAGGGTTTTCTGTCATTTGGAATCTCCCTGCATAAGATTTGTACATAAATGGAGTCTATTAAACTGGAATTGTATCACAAGGGCACAAATTGATAACAAATATTGCAAACTTTGAGATCTACATCACACTGTTGAAAGACCAGGGTAGGTTAACAGTGTCACCAATATTATCACGAATGGAAAACAATTCATCGGATAGCATTTGTAATGAAGGACAAAAGATTGTTGTCCATTACCAGGTGATTAGAAACAAATTTAGCTGATCAGCGTTGCTACCCGAGTGACCTACAGTAACTAGAGTTTTTATAACCCATGACGATATTGATACCCTTGCAGAGTGATGCCTAATACAGCATACTAAAAAAAAGCATTCATATAACATTGATTGGTGGTAGGATACATTTTGCCAAAGTCCGTGACGTAATAAAAACAAAGGGGCTGGTAGTGCAATATATCCTTCGCCAAGAAATGGGTTTTACAAGCAACATACAAACTGAAAGTTAGATAGCAACAGTGTAGTACTCAGAGTTCTGATGTGATAATATCTATGATATTTTTCTTCCACCAACAAATAAGTGAAGCAGATGTACTAAATGAAAAGGACACAAGTGTACACATAGCTCAGCTTTGGCCAACAATACAGATAGAGATAGCTAGTTTGATTTATCAACTTCAACATTCATAGTTGGCATATGTTTCCGAAAAACAGCTAGCCAACCCAGTAATCAATATTATGGGTACTATCTACTAACTAGTACATCCTATAATAATTTTGCACATGGGAAACAAATTGAATATTACTATTCTTATGCCAAGCTCAATTTATAACTGGTAAGTGAGAAGGTATGACTCAAGAGCGATAGGTTAAAGGTTCTAGAAAGTTCTGAACTACCATCTCCAGAGGAGAATAAATACAACTTGCGTGCAGCAAGAAATGCCTACAAGTAGCCTTTATATTATCCTAATAAAATATTGTACACAAAAAATAGAACTATGAAATGGTCAATTCCTAATCTTTGAATTTAAAATCTAAACATTCTCAACCCCCCACAATCTTCCTAACCACTAAACAAGTAAACAACGATGTTGAAATTTCTATCTGAGCCAACATACAAGGCGGATAATCAGATGCATGAAGCAAATGACAAAGAAATTGGATGTGACCGTTCAAATGCATCCAGAAAATTCGAAGCAACGCTGGAGAAAACAAATTTTCATGCAAGCAACGAACTCAAATCTACAAATAAAAATAATATTCAAAGCCACAAAACAGGACATAGCATGCCATGAATACTGAAGGTCCAAATCGTGTCAGCTGCCATTTTTGCCAGAGCAATTCTTATCAGAGAGAAAGCTGTCTAAAAGTTAGATGAGTTATTAATTACATAGGACCACTTCATTTTTCACAGATGACTGAGACCTTTGGAATTAACGACTGCCTAAAAAGAAGGAAAATAAAGATTGAATTCAAGTTTCAACCAATATCGAAACAAAAACCGCTCCACGAATTGATCAGCCTCCATAACAGTAAGCAAGCTGACATGCAATAAGCACAGAAATGGAGGAACTCGTCGAGGAGTATCACAATCAATCAGAAACACCAATTTGGATACTGCAAACGGGGATCTAGCTAAAACTTATCAAAACAGAGATTAATGAAGCACAAGAAGAAAAAAGAAGTGCGATTAACATGCATTTGCGACAAATCAATAAAGGTGAACTCAAATCAGGCTAAACAGAACCGATCGAAGTTCTTCGAACCGCCACTTAATCAAAATGAAGAAGATCAAGAGAAATAAACTCACTTGGAGGTTACTCCAATAGTAGAAGCCATGATAACCCGGCGAGATCTGATATGTTGAGAGCGAGGGAGTGAAAACGATGGCGATTTGCGGGATTGGAAGGTCGTAGTATTGAGATTCAAGGCCATTTTTCCAGTATACGGGAGTTGCTCTCTCTTTCCCCTGTTGATGGTTTTACTTGCCGCCCTCACAGAAGGACTAACAAAGACGGCGACAAGGACAGAAGAAGGAGAGGGGCGATATGGGAGACGCCGGAGGATTTGCGACTGTGGGAAGCCCAATTATTTATAACTGAGGATCTTGATTGAAAAATTGTAGAAGCCCAAATTAATTTTCTGGGTGTTTTTCTTATAACAATATAAATTCGATAATCTAGAAATATCAGATTTTCCTTAAAAAACAAAAAGACGTATCAAAGATTCAAAGGTAAGAAAGTCTCAAATATTAATTATATATTTCACATTATATAAATTATTTATTTTAGTGTTAAATTTGGTTATTGAATTTAAATTACATGAATTAGATTTCGGATATATATTTTTGGTTTTAGGTTTTTAATATTGGATTTCAATTATAATAAGGTATTGATACTGAATTTGATATTAAAATTTTGGTAGAAGATTTAGTGTATTATAATTATGATGTAATAATAGTTTTTAAAATAAAACAAAACTTATGAGGTTCAGGTACTTAGAAAAAAGGGTTTACGAAAGAGAGTTCAAAACTCATCAATTATTTCATTTTTTACACCCAAATCATAAACTAAAATTTAGGGGCTGTTTTATTTACATATGATAATAAGAGACCGAGTTATCTTCAAACTTGATGCTTTTAAGTTCCAAACCAAAAACCCTCTTTTCTAATCTATAAATCAACGCGTTGATAAGCGTTGGAACCCAAAAGGTATTTCCAAAATTAGAAAACCTCTATCAGCATCGATGAATTCACAATCGTAGTCGAATCCACAAAACTTGACTCTCATCTTTGTTTAAGAAGAGGATTTTCTTTCTTTTTCTTATGGAATCTTTTTTTTCCTCTTTCGTTTGAAGTGTAGATCCAATAAAAGAAATCTTAAATTCACAAGAAGAAATAGGGTAAGGTGGATCTTTCAACGAATGCTTATCCAACCTCACCAAGGTGTTAGAACATCGTGTCGAGTCGAACCTAGTACTTAATTGGGAAAGGTGTCACTTCATGGTCAGTGAAGAGAATGTGTTTAGACATCTAGTTTCTCAACGAGGAATTGAAGTGGATCGAGCTAAAGTTGAGCTTATTGAGAAACCACCTCCACCTTCTTCGCTGAAAGGAATAAAGTTTCCTTGGTTATGCAGGATTTACAGACGCTTCATTAAAGATTTCTCTAAAATAACGACTGTTAACTAACCTACTTCTTAAAGATGTTGCATTTGAGTTTACGCGAGAATGTCATGCATGAAGCCTTCAACAAGCTAAAAGAAGTGCTCGTCACTACCCCTATCATGCAAGTACTAGATTGGAACCTTCCATTCGAAATAATGTGTGGCGCCAACAATTATGTTGTAAGTGTTGTCATAGGACAGTGAAAAGATAAGAAGCTTCGTGCCATATACTATGCTAGCAAGATGTGGGACCCTGCACAAACTAACTATGTCACCGCCGAGAAGGAGCTTATTGTTATCGTCTATGCGCACATTTGATAAATTCAAGTCATATTTAGTTGGTTCTAAAGCTATTGCCTATACTGATCACGTTGCTATTAGGTACCTCATCACCAAGAAAGATGCAAAACCAAGACTAATCCGATGGATTCTCCAACTTCAAGAATATGATCTAGAAGTATGAGACAAGAAGGAATCTGAAAATCTTGTCGGAGATCATCTCTCTCGTCTATCATCATCAGATCATGCAGATCCAGCTGACACTCCTATCTATGATGCCTTCATAGAGGACCATCTCTTCAACTCCAAGACATGTTTCCAAATATCGATTTCAGAGCCGGACATGCCATGGTACGAAGATATTGTGAACTTCTTAGTTTGTAATGAACTACCTATTAGACTCGCATCATCAAAAGAAGAAGTTTTACAAGATAATCGACTACTACTATTGGGATGAACCTTTTCTTTACAAGAGTGGAGCTAACGAAGTGTACCAGAGATGTATCCCGGAAGAAGAGATACCAAACATCATGACCCATTGCTACCCACACCCTACTAGCGGGCATGATAACACCTCTAAAACAATCATTGAGATCCTTCAATATGATTTATATTGGTCTTCTATGTTTAAAGATATGTGTAATTATATCCAGGAGAAATGAGATGTCATTAAACATCATTCAAGAGATTGAGCTATTTGATTGCTGGGGTATTGTCTTTATGGGACCATTCCTTCCTTCCGGAGATACGATTACATTTTTGACCAGGCCCGACCAAAATATAATTGTTGAAATCCAAGTTCAGTAAAAGATGTAAGAAAGGAACATACTTGCATCAACTAAACACTACCTCAAATCCAAGTTCATAAGTTCATGAGAATAACAAATTAAACAACAAAAGAGAACAAAAAATTTCTTCCGGATTCATTGTTGATATCTCGATTAAAACATTCGTACAAATCTATCCAAAAACTAGGGTTTTCTCCCCGGAATTGAACTCTCAAGATGAGTTAAAAATCATCGATTTTATATGCCTCATAAATAAAATTGGCTCAAAGATTAACCTAAAATTAAAATCATGTTGAAAAATTTATGAACACTATCATTGATCCACGGGTTAAAAGGGTTTTCCACATACTACAACAGTTTTTCACGTCCGTGGCTTATCGTGCAATGAGTTAAGGCCAAATTTTCCACGCCCGCTTAAACCATGGTTTTATTGTCCAAATGTTTTTTGCTTGATCAGGAGGAGAAATATGCAATCAAAGCGTCTATCAAGTATTTCTACAAGAATATGATTTCAAACTCAGTTAAGAGTTAGAGTTAGCAAAAGATATTTGCTAATGGAAGTTGCCTATCAAAATTTAGATTTTTGTGCTTGATACACGAATTTAAAAGTGTTGAGTTGTATTCTTTGGTTTTCTATTACTCATTTTTGAATATTTAGTTGATGATAAATCATTGAATGGGTATATCTTTTCTAATTTTTGTGTTGATAATAAATTTTATCATTTGTCACGAAAATTCATTGTTCATTCGCCGCAATTACTATTTAACATTGTGTGTTATGCACTTCATTTTCTTCTCTTCAATGTAGTGTGAGATTATGTAATCCCTCAGTGTTGTTTCCCTAGGCATTACTTCTATTTCCTTTTTCACTAATTTACATGATTCCCAGTTTGCTAATGAGAGCCGATGATATGCCGACCAGGTTGTCAATGTGTTGTTTGGCCTGACAGGCTATGTGAAAATAATTTTCAAATGGTGTTTTATACCCTGGTTTATTGACATGGCTTCTCAATTCTCATACTACAAGAAGAAGAAATGTGGTCACAACAACGAGATATTATCCATTGTCCCTTTCACTTTTATTCAACAGTTCTACTTACCGAACTTCTTGTACTTGATTAATTTTCAAATAAGTGGTACTTTATCTTTGTGCCTATAATATGAACATAAGAAGTGGATTCTTTAAAAAGGCGCTTGGAAATATAAATCATAGAAAGATTATATACATTTGGTTTGTCCTTCATATCTTTACCTCCCTCAAGAGTATTGGTAAAGATGAAGTTGTTATTGTCAATGGAGCGTTTCTTGAAAAATTCGAAGCACTTCTAATTCACCCATCTTTAATTTACGGAGGTATCAAATCTCAAATTTAAACATATTTTTTGACAAATAATCTCTACTTGGTAGTGCATTTATAATTCTAGTTCTTAGTATAACCAATTATATAAATATACTGCCAAAAACATAGATTACTTGGGTGAAAACTTGAGGTCAAATACTCCACAAGGGTTGTCATTTTCTTTATTTTTTTGGTAAAATCTTGGCTACAAAATAAATTACATCAATGGAGACACATACCAAATTGAAATCCTTAGGTGGGGAAAGCAACAACATTAGACAAGAAGTAGATAGTGTTCACAAGAGTAACACCCCAAATCCGTAGGACTCGAGGTGCTACTGGGCTAGGATCTCACAATGGATCCTGACTCTAGCCTGCCAACAAGTTCACTGAATCTTACAACAAGACACCTATAGATTAAATACAAAACATCAAACTGTTATAAAAGTATCAAAAGGTTTATACAAGTACTGCTGAGTACAACAAAACATAATCATATACATAGTCAAAGATCCCATCCCACGAGGACGACCTAGTGTACGGAGTCCTCAACAGACCACCCCTCTAGATCACTCTGCATTTCTCCTAACCTGCAAAGGATCTACAACACGGTATAAAACCGTTAGCTAACCATACACATATATAAGAGATGCAGAGCACAAACACACATCAAAGAATACTAAACATGTCAACATGATATCACACATTTACCCGGTTCATTATCTTTATAAAGTCCAACACTCAACTCATATATATATATATATATATATATATATATATATATATATATATATATATATCAATATAAACATATGTGACACGAGGAATATATCATCCTCGCCTCTGGGTCCAATAGCCAGCTGGTATGGTGCCTGGAACACCTCCCCGTGTACCCTAAGGGAATGGAGAGTGCCCGAACTGTTTACCAGGTCTGGCCTGCCTACAGAGAACCTCCCAAACTCCCGGCGGGATGAAAGGGAAAGTTATCACGGCCCTACAATGGGCAAGCAATATACCATAGATCGGTAATAAACCATAACGCATGCTATCAAGCATATACCACACACCACTCATGCACACATCCAATATAGGGATGGCAACTAAGTAAGTCCTACGGACTTACCTCAACCTCGAAGTCGTCTCAACTCAATCAACCCTCAAACACGGTCCACTCCAATCCGGAGGACAACACTGCCCAACAACAAGGCATAACGAAACATACTCATCAACAATCTATCCTCAACATATACCTAGCATGCTACTACCGCTCATACTAGGAAAGGAAGGATCTACCTAACTCTAGGTAGACCCGGGACAAGAAGCACCTGCGTGACGGAAAGACGCAGGGGCGGAACAGGCAACCCGCAAACGCGGCAATGCTCTGCCGCAGGCGCGGTGATAGCGGCCGCAGGCAAGCGCAGGCGCTGTGACACGGCTCCCGCAGGGGCGGTGGCTTCTGGCCGCGGGTGCGGCGACAGTGCAGAAGATGATCCCGCGGTTCCTCTTCAGCTCTTCACGTGATCAACTCACGTCTTCTTCATTCCAAAGTCACATACAACCATATACATATACATACCAACATCAATCTACATCAACATACATCTAATCCTAAGCTAGGAAGAGGAAGAGATCAAAGAAAGAAGAAGAAGAACAAGGAACTTACCCACAGTTGTGGCCTAAGCACAAAACTGATCCAAGACAATACCTCAGCTGGCTCTCAAGCTCAGCACAACATCCACTAGCATCAACATCATCAAAGCCTCAAAACAACTCTTGAAACTCCAAGGAACACTCAAGCAAGATCAAGAAGAAAGAAGGAGAAGCAAGAAGGACGTGAGTATGGATGGGAAAGAGAGAAGAAACCCTTGCTCACTAAGCTAAGGACGTGGCTTAAGAAGGAACGAAGAAAAGAGTAAAGCACAAGTCAAAGGTCAACAAAGCCGGTTGCAGCCGCAGGAAACCGCAGGGGCGGAATTCCTGCCCGCAGGGGCGGAACAACAAAGGAGCCGCAAGGGCGGCCTCACAGACCCGCGGGGGCGGCTAAGGCCCAAACTAGCTCCCAAGGACTAAGGCTCTTACAACAAGGCACTCTTCAAGCGCACTATTAGCCATCTTTTGGTGAGTATTATGTATTTTTCATTATTATTCTTTAATTCTATTTGTTTAAATTGAAAATTGGTGTATCATGGCTTGTTTTTTTTTTCTAGTTTGGGTCTCGTAGTGATTGCAAATTACAGAAACTACAAGATAAATCTCTCAAGATAAATAAGAAAAGAAGATGCAAGTATTTGTTGATATTATAGCCTTTTTAACCTAAATTGTGTATTTGGCAAAGTGTTAGCTTATTTCTTGTTGATGCAACTTCTTCTTCTCCTAGCCATTAATCAATCCAGTCTTCTGCCTATTGCTAGTATTATGAATAGACATGTGCAAATCCGGCCCGGCCCGTCCAGCCGCCCGACCTGCCCGGGAAAAACACGGGTACGGACAACGAGTTTGGCCCGTTTGAGCCCGGCCCGGCCCGTATATATATATGGGCCGGCCCGCCCGAGTTTTACGTGGGTGGACATGGGCAGACTTAGCCCAGCCCGTACATTTCGGGCAGAATTTTGATTTTGGCCCGGCCCGAACCCGGATTTGCCGGGTCTAATTATGAACATCAAACATCTTGTTGTCATAATTGAATATAAAAAGTTGCAATTACAACTTGAAGAATGAATAATCTATAATTCTTGAAATTTGTTCAGCGAACATATTTTATTTGGCTTCCGTTTGCTGATTTAATAATCAGTTTTATGACATGTCTATCCTTACGATCTCTTTTTTCTTCGTTGTCAGGTATTGGGAGTCTAGAAACTACATCGCAATTGCTGCCTTGCTTTGTCACCTTTTGAAAAAGCATCATTAGTGGCATCTACAACAACTCCTAAATCTTTCATTCGTCGAAACTACTATGTCTTTAGTTAGGCATTGATATTTCTACCAAATCTAATGGAAACAACACAATCTATTCATTTCAATGAGGATTGTTCGTGGCTTTACTTGCAAAGGCATCTTTGATGGGCTAGTAAACCTCTCATCCTTTGAAGTTGGCTTCTTTACCTTTAGTTGATAGAATTTCGTTAATGTATAATTAAGCGTATCATTTATGCGTTGATATTTAATGTTCGGGAAGAGTCTTCTTTATTTAAAATTGAGTTGAGTTTTGATGTTTTGTAGTTTTTGTTGTAGACCTGAAGATATAGATGATCTTGAGTACACTCCAAAACCGGATTTTGAAGGGAGATTCAAACTTACAAACCTCAGAAATGAGGTAATGTCATTATGCATCATGGTGATTTTAAACATGAACCTTTGACGTTTACAATATATATATATATTATTGATTTCTTTTTCTTGTTTTATGGTATTAGGAACTTGAAGATGCAAATATTCTATGCACTAATGGCTCACTCTTGTAAAAGACTATCCTGTGAATATGCCACGAAACCCTTAAAAAGGTATGTGAAAATGGATAATTTATGATCTTTTGTGATAGTAAGATTGCAGTGAGGATTATCATGTGACTACTGTTTTATTTTTGTCGTTATTTTTCCAACCAATTCGATCATTTTGAAGATAAATGTAGAGAGGCTAAATTGGTAGTTTGGGCCTCATTTTTTATGGCCCATATTTTGAACCAGCCCAATTTTTGCTGCTTTCTTCTAACATAAAGGTAGTCAAATGCCACATTCAATACATAATTATTGGAATCCGTCCTTTATAAATACCCTACTTTTTGCCTACGTTCTTTTCTCTAATCTTTATGGTCTTATATATGATTCAATGGTGAGATGGTTTAGTAGCCCTAATTTCACATTGAACGTCCTAATTTTCCTATTTTGATCCAATTCATGATATAGTAGAATTGATTCCGATGGTTGGTTATTTGTGATAAAATGCGAACTACTTTCATCGGATGTGCGTTTTGGCTCTACAATTTGTAGTTTAGCATGCTTCAATTTAGAAGAATGGATTTTGAAGAACTTTCTACAGTTTATTTATGTATAGATTAACTTGAGGCACTTGAAATCTAGATGCTTGTTTAGCTAAATTCTCATTCCGGGACGCGAAGATGGAGATCCAGTGGTTATAGTAAAAAGGACGTGTCCGCCGCTCTGGCTCTTGTGTGGAGAAAATCTTTTGTGATCAAAGCAGTAGGCTTTCCAATAGTATTCCCGGTGATAGAACGTAAGCTCAAATTACTATGGAAACTTGAGAGTAGAATGCAAGTGACGGATCTCTCCAATGGATTCTTCATGGTCCGTTTCGATAATGAGGTGGAAATCATGAATGTGCTTACAGGTGGCCCTTGGACCATTTTTTGGAAGATGCATCGTGAGGAAGCGTTGGACACCGGATTTCCGACTATCGTGTGATATCACGTCTTCCCTAATGTAGATTAGAATGACTGATGTTCCAATACAATATTACAAACAAATTATTCTTTGGAATATGGCCGTAGGATTAGGAACACCAATTGTCATAGACCCCAATACTCTATTTAAAAATAGAGGAAAACTTGCCAGAATGTTCATTGAGGTAGACTTAAGCAAGCCACTCAAGAAAGTTGTCACTATTGAAGGTATCCGCTGCCCCATAGAGTATGAAGGATTTGAGTCAATATGTTTCAGATGTGGAACATACGGACACTTAGCCTCGAACTGCACCTTTGTTAAGCCTCCTATAACTGATAACCCTATAAATGTTTCCGTGGGGAAAAAGAGGGACACAATGGAGAGAGCTCAAAACACAACAACAATTCAGAGAAGGGCGCACAAGGGATGGCCGATGGCGCCGACTATAGGCCATGGATGCTTGCGTCACACCAGAGAAACAAATAAACAACAAAATGAAAGGAAATAGTTATTTCCAATGTTGGGAATATACCTTCCTTAAATAAAAAATATTATGCTCCACTACAAGATAGAAATCCTACTACGAAAGGAAAGGACCGAACTTCTGATGGAAACTCCAAGCCTAGTCAGCAAGCTAAACAATTTGAAGCCTTAGCTGGAAAACAGGAGGAAGATACTACAAATCTTAAACCATCGAACCATAATCACGTTAAGATAGTCAAAATAAAAGGAACAATAAATAGAAGAGGTTGTACACAAGGTTGTTTTCATTAGATCTGAGGAGAGAAGAGTGATAGAGAAAGTTAAAGGAAAGGCACAAGCTGCTTTTAGTGAGGATGGAAACAAGAAAACAACAAAGTGCACAAAGAAAAAGAACTGGAATCGAGCCATGTCCCGTAAAGCTGCAACAACAAGAAAATTGACAGTTGTTCCAACGGAAGCTGAAGTTGAGATAATTGTCACAACAAGTTCAAAAAAGACCTAGATCGGAGGTGGTTTGCATGCATGTTGAGAAATCGATTGCGGAGACCACTAGTCAAACAAATATCGAAAGCAGTAGCCATGTAAACAATAATACTACGTCAAAAGCCTCAAAATTGGATGAGAGTGGGAATAATTAGATGAGAGACAATGCACAAAACAAAGAGGATACTACATCAACGAGTACTACCCATGTTCATGAAGTAACAAACAAAGGATACCAATATGGACGAAGGAGAAGATTTTGAGCATGTAGACACCATGTATGAAGTTGTGGATGTGGATGTATAAGTTAACCACCAATATTAGCCTCACCCATTAACTTGTTCATATCATGAATTTTATCACGTGGAATGTCTTCGGAGCGTGCAAAAAGGGGTTCGGTAGAGAAATTAAGTATATTTGTAAACAATATAGAGTGGATATTTTAGCCATATTCGAGCCTCGTACTTCAGAAGATAATGCAAAAAAATTTGTGATCACCTTAATTTCATGAATAGTGTAAGGGCAAAAGCACAAGGTTTTGAGGGAGGACTATGGCTAATCTGGGATGAAGCTGATGTTCAAATGAATATTGCCAACCTAAATAAGAGCTTTATACAAGCTAGTATCCAGAAGGGCTCTGCTATATTACATGTTATCTTAGTCTATGCTCTCCCTAAAGCCCATCGCAAGCATGTTTTTTGGGAAGACATATATAAGTGCCTAGATCAAATAATTGAACCTCTTATTATAGGAGGGGATTTTAACTACATCCTATATAACCATGAATGTTGTGGGGGATCAGGGAAGCTCCACTAGGACTCAGGTACTTTTTAACAACTTCATCAATAAACATGGCTTGATTGACTTGGAATTTACCGGATTTGATTACACCTGGGAAAATGGCAAAGATGCTCCCAACAGAGTTTGTAAACGCTTGGACAAAATCCTGATGAATAGAGAGGTTAGCATGATTTGGGAAGATGTTTCGGTCCGCCACATGGCTAGATATTCTTCAGACCAAGCCCCCTCCTCCTAAGGTTGCAACCAACGGTAAAGACGAATATGAAACCAAGACCCTTTAGACTAGAGGTTGTATGGATGTCACACACTGACTTCTTTTCTTTGGTTGAAGAATGCTGGTCATCGGAACACGAGGTACATTTCCTTCTTAATTCTCTCAAACATAAACTCTTAAATTTGAATCGGCTTGTGTTTGGTAACATTCTTCGTAGGAAAGATGATATCATGAAGCAAACATAGCTCTCCAAAACAACACCAAAATTTTCTATTTCAAACTGGCTTATGAATGAAGAAAGAGCACTAAAATCTGAACTGGATAATACGCTTGATCAAGAAGAGATGCTTATGAATGAAAAATCAAGAGAACAGTGGATCTTCTTTGGAGATCGAAACACTAAATTTTTTCACACCGCCACAGTAATATGGAGACGCAAAAACCGTGTAGAAGGACTTATGGTTGAGCAAGAAAAATGGGAGGAAGATCTTGATATCTTTAAAAGCATGTTTTGACTATTACTGCAAGCTCTATAGCATAGATGATGTAGGAACACTCTCTGATGTGAAACTTGATACATATGGCTTCCTTGTGATTGAGGATAATGACTGAAGCAACCTTCTTAAACCAATCAAATTTGAGGAGGTTTGGCATGCCGTGAAAAGCATGGGAGATTACAAAAGTCCGGGTGTAGATGGGTTTCAACCAAATTTCTACCATAATTGTTGGTCCGTGGTGGGAAATTTTGTGTCTATTGAGATTAGGAAATTCTTTGAATCTCTTAAGATCCCGACGGGCCTTAATGATATCCTTATCAGCCTAATTGCTAAAGTTGGCAAGCCGGAAAAGATAACCCAGTTTTTCCCCATCGTGTTATGCAATGTAACGTGTAAAATCATGTAAAAAGTCCTTGTGCAACAGATGCAAGGAGTATTGCAAGAGCTTATTGACCCTACTCAAGGGAGCTTCGTTCTAGGAAGGATGATACAAGACAACATCATACTCATGCAAGAATTCATTCATTCTATGAGAAAGAAGAAAGGAGGAAAAAATGGATGATTCTAAAGGTGGACTTAGAGAAGGCTTATGATAGAATTAGATGGGACTTTGTCGAGGAAATCCTCAAAGTTGCAGGATTCCCTTCTAGTTAGATTGATATGATCCATGAATGTATCTCCACATATGAATACAAACTTCTTTGGAATGGGGAGACGATGGAACAGTTCATTCCGGAACGAGGTTTGAGGCAAGGAAACCCCCTATCTCCATGCCTCTTTGTGTTGTGTATTGAGCGTCTAAGTCATATGATATTGGATTCGGTTGAGGCGGGAGATTGAAAACCCATTTTTGTGTCCCGAGGAGGTCCCCCTTTGTCTCATATGTTCTTTGTGGATGACATCTCGCTCTCTGCGGAGGCTTCGACCATACAAATATCCATAATTTAAGGATTGTCTTAACTCCTTTTGTAGTGTTTCGGGAAAACGTATCAGTCATGGTAAATCTAGCATTTTGTCTCTCAAAATCTACAACTGATTTGAAAGCAAGAATTGGTTAGTTAAGTGGAACCAAAGTCATTGCTAGACTAGGAAACTACCTTGGTATGCCTCTCCTCCAAAACCGTGTCTCTAGCTCGACCTTCTCTCATCTTCCGGATAAGATAAAAAACAAGCTTCGCGGCTGGAAGTTCAACACCTTAAATCTAGCGGGACGTTTAGCTCTTACAAAATCGGTGATAGCCTTTATATCCGTCTATACTATGTCCTCGATCGGTTATGCTTTCCAAGTCTGTTTGTGAAGACATAGATAAGATTTGTAATTCCTTCCTCTGGGGAGACACCAATAACTCTAAGAAACTACATAAGATTGCATGGAGTGAAATTTGTAAGCCCTTAGCTTATGGAGGATTGGACGTAAAAAAAAAAAAAAAAAAAAGGGTTGACTTCATTGCTTATATGGTTGTTGGGGGATGGAGATATTTTACAAAGGATAATACCTTGTGGATAGAGGTTATGAGAGCAAAATATTCAGAGCAAACCATGTCATAGTCTTTACTCGGCACCTTCATATCTATGGAGAGGGATTGTAGAGAGCATCAAAAAGGTAGTCAGTAGAGGGAGCCGATAGGTGTTGGGAGACGACAACAACATCAAATTTTGGAAAGGTATTTGGCTCCTAGACCAACCTTTAAGCTCCATTACCAGTAACCCGATGGAAGAGCACAACAACTGTAATAGTGGTGCTCATTACTAGTATGACAGTTCAAGAAGGAAGTGGGAACTGATTTCCCCATTCCTTAATTAACCATTCTAACTGTCTTCGTCTCGATGTTGTGAGCCCTTACATGGATGCGACTGGGAGCATGCCTGATTCCTCGATAGTGCAGATTGAGAATGAGCTCAATTGGAAGCTAACGGCAATTGGGGAATTCTCGGTTTCATCAGCGTATAAAATGATAACCTAATCTAGCGTTGAAACCACAATTGATAGAGAGAGACTTTCACTAAAAACTAGAGTTTGAACGTCCCGGGAAAAAAAGATCTTCATCTGGAAGCTCGTGAAAGGTGGTATTATGACTAACAACGAGCGACATATATAAAAGGCACCTATGTACTAGTTCAGTCTATATGTGATGTAGTTCACATGTAGAAACCTCCACACACCTTTTACGTAACTGCTATGTAGTCCAACAAATGTGGATGGAACTACAGGCGGAATACAGAATAACGGACTTTTTCAAAGGTCACTTCTCCTCGTGGAGTAGAGGTAACATTTGTACTAACATCCGTTTTGATAATTTATGTTTGTGGCATGACATTTTTGCAGTTAGCTTATTTTCGACATGGAAATGGAGGAATGCGGTTGTTTTCAATCACGAGAAATTCACGGACAATAGACATCATCACATTCTCACCAAAGCTAGAGAGTATATTAGAATCTGAAAGGATCGGAGCAATAAACACAATAGACCCACCGAAGGGCCGATTCAAGTTCGTTGAGAGAGACCAAGAGAAGGTGCATTTAAGAATAACTCAGATGGAGCGGTTAAAGAGGACGGGCACGCCATTGTTGCGGGAGTAATTAGGAACAATGTGGGAGAATGGCGGGGCATGTTATGAACATTGGGATTTGTACGATCCTTATGGCGGAGCAATGGGAGTGCTACAAGGACTAAGGTTGGCTTGGGAGTGTGGATATATAATTGTGGAACTAGAAATGGACTCGCAATTTTGTGGTCACACTTCTTGATAAATACATCCCTCGGTGTCATTTGCTCGCTAGTCTTGTGCTTCGATACCAAACCTTTATAAAAAGGGACTGATCTATCTAGCTTCATCATGTTATCTGTGAGGCGAACAATGTCGCGGGCTCTCTTGCTACCCTAGCTTTTAGCTTTCCTATTGGTTGCCATGTATTGTTTGACCCTCCCGAGGGTGTTATAAACTGGATTGATCATGATGTAGAAGGGCCGTGCAATGCCCCACGTGATGACTACTTAGCTCTCTTTTAATTGATAATAAAACGCCATTAGATGCCCCACAGACCACTGACTCTCCTTTTCACCAAAAAAAATCTAGATGCTTGTTGTGCCTATGAGCTTTTTGAGAAAGAAGGTAACAAAGCAATAATAATTGAGGATTTGACTTTGTATACTTCCTCGATCCTTTCAATGTGACAAAGTAGTGAAAATTCGTAATTACATCTAAATATTCACTAAATAACTCTAACTTATTAAAGTTGTTTAAAATGTTAATTATATATATTATAAAATATTTTAACAAGAAAGTGTCTTCATAAATTTGATTGTTATTTTTTTTGCTCTTGCCATTAAGTCATATTTACAAATATTTTCGAATTCCTCTAGATCTGATACTCTAATAGACAATTGTAGATTTTCATCAATGGCGGTAGAAAACATTCTTCCACCTCTTTGAAAAGTAAGTGTATTGCTGATAGGTCTTCATTTGATTTAAAATTGATAAACTGTTTCATGTTTTGTTGTAGATGTGATGATTCTGCACATGAATCGATTTTGAAACCAATGGCGGCATCAACTATTTCTAAAAAGTAAGTTCGTGTGATTTCTTATCAAAATTCCATATGAGATATGGATTGTAGACAAAATTCCATATGGATGACATACTACTTATTGGAAAGGTTCCAAAGTTGTCTTTTTTGAAAATTTCATATGAGATATGGACTATAAAGGTTCCAAAGTTGTCTTTTCTGAAAATATGAGGATGTGAAGTTTATGTTGAGCGTTTACAGACAAATAAGCTTGTCCCAAAATTAGATATATGCAATTTTATAGGGTATCCAAAAGGAAGTTTTGGATATTACTTCTACAATCCAACCCAACAAAAAGTGTTTGTTGCAAGGGATAATGTCTTTTTGGAAAGAGAGTTCCTTTCCAACAAGTCAAGTGGGAGTAATATTCATCTTGAAATAGTTCTAGATGATGATGAGCAACAAACTAAACAACAAGATGACATGGTTGATATCAATGATGAGATGATTACTTTTGAAGGCCTAGGGCCTTAGATCATTCAAGAGCCGGAACAAGAGGATCAACAAACAATTGTGGATCATGTTCCGGATTAAGTTGTTGAACAAGTTGAACCCACTCGTAGATCGGAGAGGCCAAGGGTACAAGCAAGACGTTATGATGATTTCATCTTGAATGTAATCCTTGACGTTCTTATGTTATAAAACGGTGAGTCTTCTACCTATAAGCAAGCAATGACGGGTCCAGACTCCAAGAAATGGCATGAGGCCATGAGGTCCGAAATGAATTTGATGTTTGAAAATCAAGTATGGGACTTGATAGATTTGTCCAAATGGGGTAAAACCCATAAGAAACAAATGGATTTTAAAACTTAAAACTTACAAGAATGGAAATGTATAAATCTGTACAAGGAAAGACTAGTTATCGAAGGTTTTAGATAGATTCATGGTATAGACTATGACGAGACATTTTCACCTGTTGTCATGATATGATCCATCAGGATAATCTTAGCTATTGTCCGCATATTATGACTATGAAATATGGCAAATGGATGTCAAAACAGTTTTAAAATGGTTTTTTAAAAGAGGATGTGTACATGAAACAACCTTAAGGTTTTTAAGATCCAAAATATGCTAGGAAGATATGCAAGCTTAATAAGTCCATTTATGAACTTAAGCAATCATCTAGGAGTTGGAACTTTCGATTTCATGAAAAGATCAAAGAATTTGATTTCATTAGATGCAAAGAGAATCCTTGTGTTTACAAAAAGTTTAGTGGGAGTAAGGTAGCATTCTTAGTCTTGTATGTGCATGACATATTACTTATTGGAAATGACATTCCGATGCTATAGTTTTTACAAGAATGACTAAAGAAAATTTTTTCAATGAAGGACTTAGGAAAGGCCGAGTACATACTTGAAATTAAGATCTATAGAGATAGATCTAAGATTCCAAAAAAGGCCGAGTACATATTTGAAATTAAGATCTATAGAGATAGATCTAAGATTCCAAAAAAGGCCGAGTACATATTTGAAATTAAGATCTATAGAGATATATTGATAAGATTCTTGATAGATTCAAGATGCAAGATTCCAAGAAGGGATTTTCACCCATGCAACATGATATATATCTCAGCAAGACATAGTGTCCTAAAACACTTGCTGAGCTTGAGAGTTCACCATATGCTTCAGCTAAAGGATCTATATATCATGTATGCCATGGTATGTACAAGTCCTGATGTTGCGTATGCTTTGAGCATGTGTAACAGATACCAATCAACTCCTTGAGAGGCATACTAGTGTGCAACTAAGAATATCCTAAAGTACTTGAGAAGGACTAAGGATGATTTCTTAATATAGGGGGAGATGAAAAATTGATTGTACAAGGATATATTGATGTAAGCTTTCAAACTGACCGAGATGGCTTTGAGTCTCAATCGGGTTATGTCTTCATCCTTAACGGAGGAGTTGTGGGTACTTGGAAAAGCTCCAAGCAGGATACAATAGCAGATTCTACAACAGAGGTTTAGTACATT
This sequence comes from Fagopyrum tataricum, assembly GCA_002319775.1. Classification (NCBI taxonomy): domain Eukaryota; kingdom Viridiplantae; phylum Streptophyta; class Magnoliopsida; order Caryophyllales; family Polygonaceae; genus Fagopyrum; species Fagopyrum tataricum. Next base: position 44,918,592 of record CM008280.1, on the reverse strand, counting down.
GCTGCTAGTGAAGCAACAAAGGAGCCAGTTTGGATGAGGAAGTTCTTGAATGAACTTGGTGTAGTTCCTAGCATTTCTAGGCCTATCGCCATCTATTGTGACAACAATGGTGCCATAGCTCAAGCCAAGGAACCGAGTTTGAGCTCCAAATCCATACACATTAAGAGAAAGTATCACCTTATTCGATGCGTCATCACTGAGGGTTACATTAGGATGTGTAAGTTGCATACTAATGACAACATTGTAGATCCATTAACCAAGCCTATGCCTAGGCTCAAGCATGAGAGTCACACTAGGGCTAAGGGTCTAAAACACATTGGAGAATGGCTTTGAGTTTGCTTTTGTATTACATTGTGTATTTATGAGTGTTGGACACTAGTTTTGTATTTGACTTGATGATTTTATGATATATGATATTTCATCCTTATTTATATATTGTTTTGACTGATATTAAGTCATATGTCCAAATAATTCATTATTAGCAAATGAGATCACCTTATGTGTTCTGGTGAATGAAACCCCATTAAGTGAAATAAAGTTTTGAATTATTGAAAGTCTATAGTTCAAAATCATCAAATGGACATAAATGATTTTATCTATATATCTATATTAAAGTAGCATACGGATTGCTGACGTGACACTCTAAGATTTCAATATTTAAGTCAAATCTTCTTATATTACTAAATTGCCATTCATTTAAATTATATATTTTTAAATTAACTTCTAAATTGATTTTCTAAATTAATAGAACAAACTCTTTTAGTTAAAAATTTTCGTTAAGATAAGATTCTAAATTGATTCTAGATTTTCATACGTAGGATTTAAATCCACAAATTCCTTTTCTTAAATTATCTTATCTTCAAAGTATTTTATTTATTTATATAATTTTATAATTATTTATAATATTTATATTTATTGCTTGTTTTCAAGGTAAACGGATATTTTATTTATTTTATTTTTATAACTTAAATTACTTGAATTTTCTACTTTTGTTAGTTATTTTCTAATTTTATTTTATTTGAAATTGTGATCGTCATGCGGGTTAGAGGTAGTTAGTTTTAGTTATAATATGTTGTAATTTTTGTGCAATTATATAACGATTGTTTTACTTCTCAAGTTGGTTCTATAATCACAACATATATTTTTTATCACATATGATATTCATTCCCTTTCAAAAGTTGGATTATACCTATCTAGAACAATTTTTAGTCACAAACAACTTTATGTGGCAATTTGAAGAGTCATAAGTAGGGATGGTTTGAGGATCATGATATGTGATCTTACAAGCAAGTCACAAAATACTACAAACAATGTTTTATTTAAATGAAACATTTTAGAATATAATATAATGTGGTTATACTATTATTTTATAATTTGTTTTAAATTTTAACTCTTATTATTAATACACACAAAATAAATATAGTTTAAAATATATATATATTTTACAAATACCCGTGCACGACACGGGTACTAAACTAGTTAGTAACTATATTGTAAGTTGATTGATAGCACCAAGTTTCATGGGCTATAGGGACATGAAGATGTCTAGTTTTTCTACATATATGTGTATGGATGATACATGTAAGACTGACTCACCTTAAGACTTTCCAAAAGGCATTGTAGAGTCTTAAGTTAAAGCATGATTAATAGATCCTCAAACATGAGTATGTTATGGTCTCTCTTGATGATTGATATTTCTTTGACATTATCAAATGCTTTTCAAAAAAGGGGGTTATAAAGGTAGTAGTTGGGATTGCCAAAAGTTGAGTGGGAGTCATACTCATACAAGAGTGGAGAAGTCCTCCTAGTTCATGTATACAATGATACATTGAACAAGAATGGTGTCTTGGCCACTTGAACAACAAGAAATGAAAATGCATGGCCATGCTCGGATGGATTATTTGTAACCAATCCGTTTAATCGACAATTCAAACTCGGTAATGAAGAAACATTTATTTGACATTAGATATGAATGTCACCATATCGTCAAATAAGACATTAAGAGACAAAGATATCTTGTATTGCCCACTTGTTTAAGGACAAGTGGGAGATTGAAGAAATTGTGTCCTTTAATTTAATGTGCAATGACTAAACTTGGATATGACAATTAACGGAGATAACTTAATACGATAATTTTAGGAGTTGTAGTGCTTTGTTAGAAGCCAACAACGGTTAAACGGGTTAAACCCATGTTTATTATAACCGGGTCCTACGAAGTCACACAATTAGAATTGACGGACTAGATCAATGGGAAATATGATATATTATTAATACATATAGGATATTGTTAATAATAAATAACATTGTTTATTTATGAAATAACCAAGAAGATTTTACTTATTTATGATATATATATATATATAATACCCGGAATTTTTTTTTTCTTTTCAAAACTCCGGTTGAGTTACCGAATATATTTTTTTTTTATTATTATCGATAAAATCGAGTGTAATCGGGTTAACTATTATTCCAACTATCTTGGGCCAACCCTCTTCTCCTATCAAATCTAGTCCTAAATGCTGGCCCAATTTTCTTATTTCTTTCTTGGCTGATGACTAAGCTCACCGGCCCATTCACCTCACTTCTCTCTTGAGTTAGCCGACCCAGCCCTTCACCCATTCGTTACACTTTGAACGGACTGACCCATCACCCGTAGATTCATCTTCTTCGCACGATCTCTCACGATCTTCGGCCTCCATTTACCAGCAACAGATCACAAGATCTCAACGATCTTACACCGTGAATCTCGAACCGCCTCGTCTCCGTCTGGAACTCGCCTCTGCCGACGCTTCTTCCCTCTCCCTACACACAACATCCGACGCTCGACCTCCCTCTTTTCCTCGCTGCAACAGAGCCTTCAATCTCTCTTTCTACACACCAGTACCGAAACTATCGAGCCATCTTCCAGAGGTCCTCACGGGCGCAGCTTTGATCCCTGCCGGAACCAAGAGCACCGGCAGCCTCCTTCTTTCTCCTCCTCCGGTCGGACCTGCTCTCTGCTTGGCCTTCCCTCCTTTCCGGCCGGCGGTGTCGAGCAGTAATCTTGCCGGGCGAACTGGAGTCGGCCACTTCTTCTTCTTTTTCTTTTTTTTTCTGGTACAGTGGTGGACGATAGTTGGCCGGTGGCAAGCTACGACCGGGTTGGGATCCTGCACAGGGATTACAGGGGTGTTAAGGCAAATAGATGCCGACTTTGCTCTTCTCCCGCTCAGGTTAGTGAGCTGAACTTTAAATTATAAAAGCATGTTGTTAGTGTCGTCTATGGGGTTCGAACCCGAGATCTGGATTTAACAAGGAATTTGGGAAGTTGCTGCCCGTGGGATTTGAACCCGGGTCCATAGTTGTAGTGCCTTGCCGGAAATGTTGTGGGTTACAAACTTACAAGACTCGAACCCTTGGCCTTTATTAAGTATTATATTGTTCTAAGAAAATCTGGATTTGTAGCTAACTTAGGGAGTAAGTTTCGATACCTTAGAAATATCTTTTATCGTTGAAATTTTAATATATTGTAGATGGATATATATAGTTTATGGTATAAAAATTAGGAGTCGATCCAACGGTTAGATTGTGATCTATGATGTTATGAAGTAGGGTATATAGTGTAGTTTTGGAACTTAGAGGATTTTTGACAAAGTATGGAATTAAGTGTACATGTAGGTAACTTTAGATTTTTGTGTAGATCCCTTGGATAAGTTTTTGTGGTGTTTGATCATCCTAGCTAGTAGTAAACATGGTATAATACGTTTATGAATTTTCTCGAAAATTTTAAATAGGGTACTCGAGGTAGTTTCGGAAAAATAGTTTTCTAAAGGTTTGGACATAAAGTGTAAGTTTGAGCAAATCCTCAAACTTAACATGGAGTTTTGAGGTTTATAAAGTGTTGTCGGGCTATAGAGAAGACTTGAAACTGTTTTGGGCACTTTTCGGAATTTTAGGAAAGTTAGGAATATTTTGGTAATTTTTACAAAAGTGAGGATTTCTTATTCTTTTATTATAATAACCTCCTAGATAGTCTATGAACCCTCTAGAAACTTCACATATGAGTGAACTATATTGTTAAGACGTTTCCCGTCTTGATCAGGTTGTTGAGTTCGTTTACGTGCGGATCGGGATTTTAGCGAGTTTAAATATCGGACCGGTTCAGGTAAATCGATACATATATGGGTGTGTATTATTTTAGTGGTGTATGTTGGTGTTTATAATTATAACTTGAGAAAGACAACGTTACGGTATAAGTAGACCCAAGTGTGTGAGAACGGGTCGTGGTATCACTGCCCAGCGCTGCCAGATGACTGGGAGGCTCTCTGCGACCATTCCATGCCGGTGGGCGGTGAGATGCATTAGATCCACTCCGGATGGTTTACGGGGACAGAGGCGAAGGTCGATGGGACCTTCGTGCCACACAATAAGTTGAACTAATATAATTGAGTCACCTAATGGAAGATAATAAAATGATTGAGTGCAAGCATGTTGTGTGTTTAATTTCTGTATTGTGTGTGTCCTACTTAATATTAACTTATATATATTGAATTGTTAGCTAACGGCGTATACCGTCGTTGATAGATCTTGCAAGGTGGGCGGCTGTTGAGGGATCCGGAGAGATGTGGTCAACCGGGTTTCCGTACGACTCGGTTTGGGTTGGATATTCTTTTAGTGACGGGAATCGCTTCTATTTCCTTTAGATTCTGTCACATTTCGTTTAATGGCTGATTGTCGTTCCTTTCTTTCATGACTTTTTACATACTAAAACATTTTATTCGGTTTCTTTATTTGTGTCTTGTTGTAAGATCCGGTAAAGTTGTTGTTAAACTAGGGTTGGGACCTATTGTGAGGTCCTAACCCGTATCATTCCGAGATCCCATAATTCGGAGTGTTACTATATATATATATATATATATAATAAAAAATAATAATAAAATATATATATATATATATATATATATATATATATATATATATATATAATTAGAGGTAAAGTTAGTCAAGAAGAAGTAACATGCATATGTTACAAGGCTTTTGATATTACCTCCTTAATGATATTGGTTTCAAATACTTAAATGAAATAAAACAATTTTTGCTTGATAACTCACAAACAGCGCAATTACTTGCTAGGCTAATGAATATCTCCTAATATCTTGACTCTCTCTCACGTATCAATAGATAAGATAAAAAAGAAAAAAAAAGAAGTTTTCTCTTTCGGTAGAAGTGATTAAGTGCCGACCACCATCATCCTACCAATTGCCCTTTTGGTGGTTAGTCCTAGAAGTTGATTACAAAGGCGATCTATAATCCGGACTAGTGTGGACTTAGTAGAGGAGCAACAAGTGGGGCTCTCGATCGATCTCTTCCGTTCCCTCCCCGAATAGTTCCGGTTCACGCATCAACAGGTAAATCCTACGAGCAATTACTGAACATAGTATGGTTGCATGATATCTGACTATTAGATATTCAGATTTGATCTGAATTTTCGCTTATCGCATCTGATAAACCTTCAGCTATATCTATTTTATGTGTGCAGTTGCAACCAAATGCTCCCTTAAATCTCAAACCTTATGAACTTAGTTGTGTGGGCAAGTTAAGCTTCAATTGGCCTTTCAAATAAATATAGAGTCTTCTTTTTCTATGACATTCGACTTTATAATCACCTTACAGAACGATCAAAATAAAATCATCATATATATTCCCACAAAACAAGGATCAAATAGCATATATACATGATAAGATGGGCACTCATAAGTCCTATCGTATCTTAAAATTTTGACTTTAGGAATGGAAATAATAGTGGTTTGAGTTTCATACAAAACCTAAAGTAAGTCCAAGGAGGAAGGGCATAAATTTTGACGTTTAACGTACTATGTATTCGAATTCGATCATTCCATGTGCATGAAGTCACATCGCATGCATATTCGTCGGTAAAAGAGAAATAGATTGATGGCGAACCCTATTACAACTTTCAAATAAAATATTATTCGATCATTCGTCAACTTTTCTTCTAAGATTTAGTAAATACAAATGGCCGGGTATCTGCGAACAGTAAATCATCGATCCGTTGGATTCATATTGATTGGAATGTCGTTATCGTGTAATTGTAGGTGGTGTTCATCTGAGGACCAGCCACTTGAAGGACCAACGGCGCCAATCAAACACAAAATCACTAGCTTGTAATAATTCGAATATAAACTTGAAACCCTCACTGCCGTTGAAAAAGCTTGTAATAATGTAGGTGGTGTTCTGCAAGCGCCATGGAAGAGTTTGAAACGTTCGAGGAAGAGATGGTCCTAACTGCCGTTGAGCACGATACCCTTTGTTCAGATCGGAAAAATGCTCCAGAGTCCATGGCAACTTGAAACCCTAAATCCCCAATGTAAACTAATTGTGAGGCTATTCTTTCCCATCAAGGTTTCTTATTCTCAAGTACACAATCTAAGGGAAGAGCAAAATTTAGGCATATCCAACAACTTTTAGGCTATAGAAGTGACAAGGCCTTCCTGGGAAAAACATTGAACATAATTCAGCAAAATTTGGGTCTACACAATTATTAATTTGATGCTCTATATATACTTTGGAAGGATTTGTGCAATCCTTGATAGAGGAAAAATGTCGGGCATAAAGATCTTGATTATTAAATTGAAATCCAAATATCATAATATAAAATTTTTTAAAAATCTTCTGGATTTCTAAAATTTAATTTTTAAACCATTTAAAATTTAATTTGAAACTCAACACTAATTTATAAATCTATAAAAACACACCATAAGAAATGGAAAATTCCTATTCAAAATCCCAAAAATCTTCAACTACAAATCTTTTGTCCATTTTTTTTTAACTCCAATTTATGTCTCACTTTTTAGATTAAAAGGGCTCGTTCCTTGAGAATCAATTATTGGTAACAAAATGATTCCAAATCAATTAAAAATTATGTTTATTTAGAAGTCTTTTAACAAAATAAAATAATCAAATTATTATTCATTTTTTCCCTCCCTTAACTAATTTTATTCCGTTTTTATTTCACCACTCCAAAACAGATACTTAGTTAATCAATCAAGAGAGTGATACACAATATTAAAACAAGAAAAGGGGATAGAGGTTCTATTGCAACCTGACCGACCTTAATAATGACCAAGATATGGTATTATTTTTAGAGTAAATTACACAAAACCATCTCTAATATATCCTATTTTTCACATAATCACCTCTTTAGAGTGTGAAAATCAACACCCGTCAAATATTCTGTGAAAATTTACTAATAAAGAGTAGTCACTTCTTTAGAGTGTGAAAATTTCATAATAAGTACTACTCGATGTGTGAAAATTTCTTGTGTTTTTAACAACTCTTTGGATGGTAGTCTCTTCTTTAGAGTGTTTTGATGGGAGGCACTTCATTTGAGCCCGAGAACAACGTTTATTGAGCTACTTTATACGTGTGAATTTACTAATAATAAAAAGTAAGTGTAATTTATAAATTAGGGTTAAACTGAGATAAAATTTGAGAACTCTAACCTCGGTAAGCTTTAGTAAACTATAACCATCCGGCTTCTAAAGTATACAAAACCTCATTTGATAAGCTACGATAAATTTCAATAAGTTTGGGTTTCAAAAGTAAACTATAATCATCCGGCTTATAAATTATCTAATCCCAAGTTTGGGCTCCGGAACAACTACGTAATCACTATATCTCTTTTCTATCAAACTTAAAAACTCCGTTCCCAAGCCCATCCACATTATCCCAATCCAACTTGAGTTCAATATCCTAATCTAGAGTTGTTATACAAGTCGAACCGGCTAAAACTTGATACGTTCATCTTCAGTTCATCTGTAACTTAGTTGAGCTCGAATTAAACCTAATTTTGAATCGAGGTTAGTATTAAGCTTATACTCGATCAACTACGAGCCTTACACCAGAATTGAGCTCGTTTGCTCACTTTTTTTAAATTATTTATACATGCATTATTGTAAAATGTATATCTAAACAAGAGGGTTGTTATGTGAAACGAGCTACTCGGAATCTGCTCGTATAAATTTCGGCTCGAGCTTGTTTATTTTCTAAACAAGATGGACATGAACACATTTTTAAACTCGTATAAAATTTTGGTTTGTCTAGTTTATAAACAAGTCAAGCCTAAGCATGTCAATGATTTGCTCGTTCGGCTAAAACACGGCTTTTTCGTCTAAAATAACGCTTAAGAACACTATATCAGCCAAGTCACTCAATTCCGATTTGAGCTAAACTCGAGCTCATTCACTTTCTGAAAGAGCGGAATATGAACCCATCATAAAACTCGTTTAAATTTTAGATAAGCGAAATCGACTTATTTATAAACTAGTCGAGTTTGAGTATTTTCAATGTCCTACCTGTTATGATTCGTATTATATAACCCTAATAAACAAGTTATTCGTCAACTTGTTAAAACTCGAGTCCAACTTAAGCTCGATTCTAACTTCACAATATGCATATCGTATAATTAAAGGCGATCACTGTTATGTTGATTGTGTGATAAGATCGAAACATTTACATAAAACAACAAAATGGATGGCTACCACCAGTAAGGAGTCAGAATCAGAATCTAATCTAATAAAAAAGAAAAGGGGGCCATTTCCCACTTGGAATTCTTTTTCTACAAGAATATTTAAAGAAGTAATACTTTTGATTCAAGGACTTCTCTAGTGATATTTTGGTGTCACTGAGTTGTTCTACAGTGAAATGTATCATTATTTAGAATATACTTATTCCTGTTCTTTTGTTTTTATTTTATTTGGATGTATTGTAAAAAAATCTATTATACTTGTACACATATTTGTATCTCATACTCAATGTAAGCGTTATTTGCTTAATTGTTTTAGATTAATACTCCAATGATCAATTGTTGCATCAAAAGTACAGTAACTATTTATCATTACAAAACTATTAAACTTTTACCATAAACAACATACTAAATATATAGCGGAAGGATTAATAAGAACATAAGATATGGTCAAAAAGTTAAATCAAAAATAAAATTTCGAATCAAATGTAAGAAGAACACGCTCTCAATAAGTAAAATCTTCCAAATTTCATCAAACATTAAAAAAAATGGTCATGTTTGAAGAAATCGTGTTCTTTAATTTAATCTTCAATGACTAAACTTGAAATAAGACGGTTGATGGGTATATAAATCCGATTTTTGTAGGAGTTGTAGTGATTTGCTAAAAGTCAACTACTATTAATGAGATTAAACAGTTAAACTCATGATTATTATAAACGGTCATATTTATATGCGATTACACCCTTAGAGTTGGTGGACTATATTAAAAGAAAGATCATGATTTTGTTATTAGTATATATATATATATATATATATATATATATATATATATATATATATATATATATATATATATATATATATATGTATGTTAATAATAACAGGATAGGATTTATTTGTAACATAAATAATTAAAAAGTTTATTAGTGAGGTTAATTAGGGAGTTAACGATCTCTAAAATTTACGGGTACTAAATTGGTTGTAAATATGAGACGAGAAGGATTTGTTTCAAATTTTATATATCAATTAACTATAGATTAATTCAACATATCACCAAATAAATTGTATAAAATGTCTCAAGTAAGTTAGATTGTGTTTGTTAAAGCTTTTTGTGTAGATTTTACTAGAGATTTCTGTTTTTAATAAACTTGTTAGTGTTTGACACACAAGCTTTTTGTGGAGATTGGATTTTTAGAAAGCTTTTTGAGGAGATTTTTGGAGGGTTTTTAAGAAGTTAGTTTTGATAGCTTTGTGGAGATTATTGTGTAGTTTTCACTTATTTTTTTCAATTTTACCCCTCGTGTCATCTCTCTTATATTTTAATATTTTTTCTTTTTAATAAAGTTATTCAATATATCTATCAAAAAAATTTACTTTTACCAAACATCCATTAGATTTTTCGTTAGCTTTTTAAAATTTACAAAGTCTCTCATTAAACTACTCAAATAACTATCTAAAAAACTTAAACTACCAAAAGAGCTTAAGCTAACGTAAAAACTTGCGGTGTCGAACAGACCCCACGTGTTTGGCGGATGAAGGTTATTTGAGAGAGTAACTTTTTAGTAAAATAAAATCTGCTTTTATCTTGTTAGATTTTTCATTAGATTTTCAAAATTTAAGACACTATTCAAAACTCGATCTATAAAATAAAACTAAACCTAAACTACTCAAAAACCCATTTGAAATACAAAACAGAGCCTTGTCACGACAAAAAATAATGGTTAAATGTCAAATAAAACTAAAAGTATAATGTCAGATCATAATCGAAGGAATCTGCATTACATCAATGGAAAAAGATTGAGTAGCAAGCTTTGAAAATCTTTGTATATATACTCATTCCCCATTGGGTGCCATTGAACTTCAAGGCGCCATAAAACAAAACCTTTTGATCAAACAATCATACCCTAAGGTATTTTTCTTTGTACGACTTGATTCGTATTAGTTGTGTTCACAATAGCTATTCTTAACTGCATATATTACTTTGATAGCTTGCTACCGATTATGACAAGATCAAGATCAACAAGAGATCTCGACCCACTAGCCATTGGGAGAGTTATAGGAGAAGTGTTGGATCCTTTCAACATTTCCATCCCTATGAGAGTGACTTACGGTTCGAGGGATGTCACTAGTGGATGTGAGTTAAGGCCTTCTCAGGTCGTCACCCAGCCTCAGGTTCAGATTGGTGGTGATGATCTTCGCACTTTTTATACCTTGGTAAGTTTTTCGAAATTTCTCTCGCTTCGATTATTATATGATCGTGTTAATCGCACTTTGGTTTGTAGATAATGGTGGATCCTGATGCTCCTAGCCCAAGTAACCCCAACTTAAGAGAATACCTTCACTGGTTTGTGTGTCTTATTTGATCACTAATTAAATTCATTTGTATGTTCTTGTTACATTTATGTTTTCTAGTGCTACATTCATTTTGATGAGCCACAAAAACATGGTTATGAAAAAACCCTAATCGGGTCTTTGTCTTTTCCATGCATGTACAATTCTTGGAAGTTGGAAGACAAAAACCCTCCTTTCTTTTGCATGTTTTTTTGAATTAAGAAGAAGAAGGAAAAATAAATAAATAAAATACGGTACCGATATCTAATACTTATTTAATCTCAACCGCTCATCTTTTATATGAATATATTTTAGAAATTTTTAGTTATATTGTAAAAAAAAGTTTTCTCACTTGAATATACATATAACATATACGAAGAATTCAAATTTAAATATAAAGTTTATTTTATAATTTTTCATTTACACCGATCTTAATAAATTTTATTATTCTGAATATCTATCAACTTTATAAAAATAAAAGTTCTTTATATACTCAATAAATATCAACTAATTAATAAGATTTTATATCTATAAACCAGTGTTTTTCAGACGATACATTAGTTGTTTCAATAGTCGTCTTTTATCTTACTTAATGAAACTTATGTACATTATATTTGTAGTGGTCACGTGAGAACATTTACATCAAGAATAATAGTACAGCAGAAAAATATCTATATACATTCCGTACACTTGAGTGGTGAACAATGGAATATAGCTGAGGATATATTTCATGATTGGTATCTTTTACTCCAATCACCCTTTTATTTTCAAAGATACCTTTTACATTATACTTATTTATTTAAGTTATAAATTAATAACTAAAAAAAAAAAGTAAATATATACTTTGTATTTATAAAATGTACACCTATAATATATAACTCAACTCACATACTTATAAATTTTATATAATTTGCTTATCTAGATAAAAAAAATATTTTAAAAACTACTTCTTTTTTTTCTTAATAAAGAAATTCCTCATTTAATTCTTTCTCATGATAAATTACCGATCAATTAACTCATGTTTTCTTATTATTTTATCTCAGGTTGGTTACTGATATTCCAGCGACGACGGGAACAACTATCGGTAAGTAGAAGAAAATTGTGAATTTCTCTTAGCAAAGAAAAAAAAAGTGTTCCACATTTGCATGTACTTGTTTATAAACAAGGTTTAATTTACATTAATCCCTTTGAAAAAATGGTGTGAATGTATGTAGGGCAAGAAGTTGTGTGCTACGAAAGTCCAAGGCCAACGATAGGTATCCATCGCTTCATCTTGGTGTTGTATCGCCAAATCGGAAGGCAAACAGTGTATGCACCAGGGTGGCGTCAGAACTTCGTCGCCCGGGATTTTGCCGAGTTATACAACCTTGGCTTGCCTGTTTCCGCCGTCTATTTTAACTGCCAGCGGGAAGGTGGCTGCGGCGGACGCCGACTCATCGTCAACATGCCTATCTAGCCCATTCAACTCCGAAACACTACCCTCTTATATAGAGATTGGTAGCTTAACTTGTGTCGTATTAAGACTTGGTTTTATTCTCAAATAGAGACGAAAGTTGAAGCCCGTATGTATAATCGGGTCTAGTAAGCTCGGAAGAATTTTCTTACCTAGTTTGTGAAAATGGATCGATCCAATTCGGTTATTGGAGTATTCGATTCGATTATTTTATTAAAAAATTGTCGAGTTGTATTCGATTTGGATACGTGACTCAAATATGATTTGAGTGATTGTTATAAGAATCGGTGGAATATATCTTATCTGATGATCAGATATCCAATTCAAGTATAGTACAAAACATATATCCGTATTACTCGGGTGATCCAAGCTAGAAACCCCGAATCGGATTTTGATCTAATCAAGTTATCGTTTCTGATTTAGAGATTTTCGGATTCATTAGATTGCCGAATCGAGTTAGTCTAATCGAACTCTTTCGTTCACCCCTATGTCCCTATTCATACATGGGTTAGTCACGCGGCTCTGGTTGATCCAGTTCGATCATGACCAACTATATATAATCAACAAAGTACTTGGGTTTTAACCAAAAAAAAAAATAAAGTACTTGGGTAGCAAGGCCAAACATTGAATACACATATGTATGTATACACCATAAAGGGTGAATTGGTGGAGTGGGTCTTTTTTTCTTGTCTATATGGTGACAAAATTGGTCTTTATATGATCTAGTTAACAAATTAGATCCTTATTTAAGAAAATCTCATAATTAACTTTTAATGATAATAAAGTTTTAATTTATAGTAATTTTGTCCAAACATTTATTAACCTTGATATATTAGTAATATGGTAATTCAAACCTTTAATGGATCGGATATTTCAAAACTATTTATGAATAAGGTAATTAGAATTCGAAAGTGTTTATGAGTAGGATATTTTAAAACCGTATATAAATTGGGTAATTTGGATTCAAAACTAACTATCACTCGGTTATGTATCTAAGGCATTGCCCAATTTCCTCATTCAAATTAAATATTTAGCGTATTACCTAATTGTAATACCTAACATATTACCCAAATATTTGTATACACCTAAGCGTGTAATGTTATTATTCTCGCCGCAGTTGCTCGAATTTGGAAGATACTTGGAGAAGTTTCACCACCTCCACCAAGAATACTACCGCCATCGATGCTTGGAAATTGTTGGAAGGTGATGACCTTATAGAAGCTTTGCCCCTGCTGCTAAAAAGTGGGAGAAACTTTGCTAGGTTTGAAGGGATCATAGCTGCAATTTTGCATGTTTATCTGGATCGGACTCGAAATGGGTCCGGAATCCGGCCGTCGAACATGTCCGGATCCGCCGGATTTCAAGATCAAGGCCACCCGCAGCTCCCGGATTTTATTTTTTCAAAAAACATTTAATGCTTAGTTTTAGGCAAAGGATCCGAAGAAGGAGTCGAACCTCGAAGAAGGGAATGAGAGATCTGGACGTAGGATCCGAAGACGGAGTCAGCCGAAGATTGGGCAAGGAGTTTGGGTGAAAAGATGGGCAAACAGCCGAAGAAGGGAGCTTGGGTAAAGAGATGGGCGAAGATTCGTCCGAAGATAGGTAAAGTGATGTGCAAAGAGTCGGGCGGAGTGTAGAACAGATGAAGTCAGCCAGATTGTAGAACATATATGGGTGGAGAGATGGGAGAAGCAGGGTTTTTTGGCCTCTAGCTCTAGGTGTAGTCATGTAGCGGTAGAACAAATCTAGGGTGGATTGTAATTCGCAAAGTTACAAGACACACGCCCATCCACCACCCACACCACACCCACGCACGCATGCACAAACTGAATTTGGTTCTTCCACATGAACATAGAGTTGCTAGGAGATTTTCAGTTTACTTGTTATCAAATAAATTTATTTGGCGTCACTGTCCAAATTTTTATTTTTTTAAATCAGATGCCGCCGCCTAAAATATTTTAAAAAAAGTAGTACTAAATTAACCATCTATGATATGTAGTCGATTTTGGATTTAAGATTTGGACACCGCCGTCCAAAACCATGATATTAAAAAAAAATCGTAAAATATGGACGTCTTCTCCTATTATCCGAGCTCAATAAATGTCGTCATAATGCAAAGTTTTAATCTCTTAGTAAATTTAGAATGGCCGTATTAGACGTACCGGTCAAATTCTTTAATCATCACCTGAAGTACACAATTCGCGTGCGTAGTTCTGACATTCGCCTTAGGGTTATTACTATGTCTATGGTATGCGTAATTGGAGCAGATCTCAAGCCGATAGGAGCCGGTCAACTACGCATATGCGGTGCATAGTTGAAGTTCTTTTCATGAATTACGGCTACGCACTCCATATGCGTAGTCATAGTTGTAGTCGTGTGAGAGTATTTATTTTTAAAAAATTAACTACAACTACGTACATGCCATATGCGTAGTTCATCGTTTTCTACCGGATTGAGATCCGCTCCAATTACGCGCGCACCATACGCGTAGTTATAATCATAGGGTAAAAAATCAAAACTACACACGCGAGTTGTGTATTTCAGGTGATAAATATAACTTGCGTAGTTCAGGAGATAAATATATTTTTTTCGCTGGTACGTTTGAAAGCGTGTCAATTTAAAGTAGTTTATATACCTTTTTTCGTTTTTCTTTAGGGAATAAAAAAAAGTGTTACTATACTGTCTAAAGTTACTGTCATCATAGTTGCATAACCAACTCAACTAGGAGGAGAGAGGAAGGCTAAACACACGTATCAAATTGTAATACGGGCTTCTAAAGGCACGGCGATAAAATTGACAAACACACAATTTCAACGCATGCCGGCTGAATTGAAAATATTGAACTTTAGCGCATGCCGACTGCATTGAAAATATTGAACTTCAACGCAGGCCGACTGCGTTGAGTTTCAATTCATGACAGACCATTGAACTCCTACATTCTTCACTCATAGACGTTCGCCACTGCCTACTAATTGAGTATTTCTTAGTGAAAACTCTCTAGTCATTTTCAAGCCAAACTCGTATATTGACTTTGTCCACTTTATTGCCCACTTTGCACCATTTGATACTTTAAGACTAACATACCTAAATATTGAATATGTTAGTCTTAAAGTGTCAACTGGTGCAAAGTGGATAATGAAGTTGAGGAAGTCAATAGACGAGTTTGACTAGAAAATGACTGAACATATTCCACCGAGAAATACTCATTCAGCAGGTGGGGCCAGCACCTCCGTGTGAATAGTCCGGGAGTCCAATAGTTTGTGATGAATGGAGAGGTGAGATTGGGTATTTGTAACCATTGGGCTGCCCAACGGCTATAATCCAATGGATAGAATTATAGCCGTTGGGCAATTTTTGAAACCAACGACTATATTTTGAATTTCAATGCATGCCGATTGTGTTGAAATTTAACATAACAGTTATAATCCAACATGTTTTCCTATAGTTGTTGCGTTTTTGTTGAGTTTTTTGCGGCTTTTTTATTCGGAGTTTGTTCAATTAAAAAACGGAATTGAAATGTAGAACTTAGTTTAGGTTAAAAACGGAAGTTGTCCAACGAAATTGGAATATCGAAATTAGTTCCAAAGTACTAAATTATCAACTACATTACACTTAGAATCTCGAAATTAGTTTCGGTTAAAAAATATTACAATTGGAATCTCGAACTAAGGGAGGGTGTCTACATCTATTGTAGGTCCACAAACGGGAGGACACTAGATCTTGCGTGCAACATCAAAATCTTTCATCCAGCTTGCACGAAAAGGCTCAATTCAATCCACAAAATTTAGGTCTCACCATTAATTCCACAAGGATGTAACAGGAGGTATGGGTGCATCCGGTTTGAGTCAAACCTATTAATGTACATATAGAATGGTTATTTGGAGTAATGAAAACACAATACTAGTAAATGTTATATTGTTCACTTACCACTACATAATTTGTTATGCGTCCCACCCATGCAATAGTACGTATCTCGGTAGGTAGGCCTTGATCCGGAGCGGCCTTTCGTATTGGTAAACATGTTTGTATGTTGCTTTCGAGAATGACAAGCGTGACTGATAAAGCCTATGATAGGCGTCAGCATCCAACATCTTGGCAGGCAAGAGCCGGGTAAGGCATCGCCAACATCATTGACAAGATCTTCAAAAGGCAAGTCACAAACTCACACCTACAAGAACAAAATTACAAATTATTTCAACAATGTAAAGAAGAAAAAAACTTAAAAATTATGTCAAATATACACAATATAGATACATTTCTATAGATTCTATCATTAAATTGCAACTCTATATCCAAATCACAACGGGAAGTCAAATAGTAGTAATCGGACGAGTAACCGGAAACCACTACGATTAATCGATGTCCACAGTTTCTGTCTCCAAGGACATTCCTTTTAGAATGTATATAGGGAAGCATGAATTAATGAATCTCACCAGGACACCAATTATATTCTCATCAACTTCACTCTCTAAAATTATGGGCCTTATCTGTATCCCGAACCTAATGACTGACCTCGTCTACGACTAGTTGGAGTCAACTCAATTGGGTCACCGTCAGTTCAAGTCCCTCTAGATCGTACCCCTCTTCCACGTCCCGAACCTGGTGGCCGACAACGTTTGGCACATGTCGCATATGTCCTCGATCTTGATCCATGCTCCCACAAACTCAACTCTCTCCTTGTTGATTCTCTACTACTCGGTATTTTCCCTGGTCCTTACATGTCCTAGCTCCCTCAATGTAGTGCTCCTTGGATGTATAACGTCTTTGATCGGCAATAAGCGCCCCTGAGTCCATCCTTGCTTTGAATTCGTTCAACTTCTTAAGGTGAGGGTCCATGTAATTCATGTCTTGACCCTTTTCCGTTGGATCCACTAAATGCCAATAGACTTGCACTTGATATGGAACGTGCATAACAAGTTATTGGCATCAGGAAACATGGTACCCAATGCTTTGATGAAGCCTAACTCTCGATCAGTGACCATGACACCCGGAATTTTGTTGTTACATAAATGTTGAAGCCTCCCTAAAGCCCACTCGTAGTAAAAGGCGATCTCCATTGCCAAAAACACAAAGGCGATAGCAAACGTCTTCATGGTGGTGATGACCCCAACAATCTCAAGTAAATGCATTTGTACTTGTACATTGAAACTTTTCAATACCACTTCACTAAATTACAATGTCATGAATTATAATATAATTAAGTTCAATAATAAGAACTTACTTGTTTGTCTTGTATGTTGAATCCATGCAAATGATGTACGGAAATAGGTGTAATAGATGCCTAGTACCTGCATGAGAGATGAACAAGCCGGCTATTTCATCCGTGTCAAGACATTTTCTAATGTGGACATAGTAATCTCTTTGCTGAAGAAAATGGAGAGCTTGTTGAATTGAACCCCGACCATCTGCAATCTCCTTCCTCATCTTCAGTTCGGTATTGTAAATATGTCGGATAGATGTGATGTTGTGTGAGTCATCCAACTTCAGGGTGTCGAATACATCTTTCGGTTTTAAACCCGACTCAAGTTCACGACACACCTTCCGATATTGTGCGGGTGTCAACCGACCGGCAAATGAATGACCTTCAATCGCTCAGAGAAGCCGTGTATGTGGACTCCACAAATTATTCTCAAAATCCATTTATCATGATCACTATGAGTGCCCTCTAACTCAAACTGACACCCGATCTTCATCGACATAGTTGCTCGACTACTAGATGTCTTATCCTCCGGATCAACGTCCTTACTTTTCCTACGATGCCTATAACGTTGACATGTCAAGCGAAATGTGCACATAGATTTACTGTTTAACCATGAAGATTTCGTTACTAACACCATATCCTTAGTTCTCGCAATGAACCGAGCCCAATTGACTAGGTTCTCTCTATTATGGAATTACCCGTGAAGCTCAAACATAGTTGAATAATCGGTACCAGCCTCATCGGGTGAATAGCCCGGGAGTCCCTATTTCAAACAAACTACCTACTATTAATGTCTATCCAAGAAAACTAATATATTATAGGATGCTAACAGTAAATATTTCATATACTACGATGACTAATTCCAAATTTCCGATAAATACTAGAATAACAAACTTACTACTATGACTTATTCCGAATTTCAAAATATAAAATCACGAATCACAAACTTACATGGAAGTGAGAAATAAACTATGCGGGATTGTTGTATCTCATTTGGTCGAACAAAAACGTGATTTCGTCTTCATAAGCCGCCATCTTCACTAACGTTTATCGAAACTTTGAGAGGTAAGAGACGAAACAAACAGGGTGTGTACATTCAAACTTATGGATATATTTATAAACAACGGATATCCCAACAGATATATTCCAACAGATAGAATTATAGTCATTGGGCAACATTCTAAACCAGCGGCTACATTCTGAACTTTAATGAAGTCGGCCTGCATTACTGTTGAATATTTTCAACACAGTCGGCCTGCGTTAAGTGTCAAAAAAATCAACACCCGACTGCGTTAAGTGTCAAAAAATTCAACACAGGCGGCCTGCTTTTGTCAATTTTAAAGCTGTTTGTCAATTTTAACGCCGTGCATATAAAATTCTCCCGATTGTAATTATGTTACTAAGAGTTTTGTTACAGACAGATCCTACGGTTCCCTCTAAATTACATAAGAGAAAATCACTTCTGGTGATGTTTATCGATCCTCTTGTGAGAGAATTCAATACAAAAGTAAGAACACCTTCCTCTTTCAATCTTCTTACTCTGATTCGATAATCTCTTACATTTGTTATTTCGATCTGCAAATTCTGAGAAAAAAGCAATCTTCCTATTAATACTCCTGAACATACAATTGGCATTTTGGAGTAAATGGCCCTTGGAAACACAGACTCGCAATAGCCGGCCCGATAGTGCCTACCAATGCTGCATTTTTTCATTTCCTATGTACTTCATTCATTTCGAGTCTTATACACAGAAAGTGAAAAAAAAAAGATTCACTTAGTTTGGTATAGCATCGATCACTTTTGATGTTTTCTTGTGCTTTGTCGAGTTCGGGCTTACCCCGAGCCATTTCTGGATCAGCTCGAACACTTTCTGGTCACACAAGAGCTCTCTGTGTCGAGCATTGATTGCTACTCTTTCTGTGGCAGCTAACCCATCTGCCCTGGCCGATTCAGCTGGCACTGTTTCATCTCCATCCACAAATGAATACTCGGGCTGAAAAAAGAAGATAAAATACAAAGATTTTAAAGGTGAAGGGCTTGGCTGGATGTCATGCATTATAAATTTATAAACACAATTATGCCTAAACTATGCAGTAAATTTGGATATAAAATGTAGTAAAAATAGCTACATTTAGTATGCCCTTACTCACCAATCTATCACATATTTCAGACAGATCCGCAATAGGTGACTCTTCAGAACCATAACTGCACACGCAGGTTCGGTTAAGGAAACAGGTAACTATTGGCTTGTTGAATGGTAGAAATAGAATTTACTTACCAGACATTGAAAGGGGTGTCATATGAAGTTCCATAGATGTTATAGAAGCTGAATCCTTCAGGTAATTGAGCATTGTCAAGAATTTGGCGAGTTTCTTTTGCCCATTCATGAATTGCAGAGTTGAAAGGAAGAGGTATAGTTTTCCCATCAATGCTCAACTGCATCATGGTGCACAAAAAGTTTACAATTACAGAAATTTTGTTGCCTCTACCAAATTAGGATGTTGCAATCAAAAATAGAATTTTTCTAATAAAAATATGTTGTTGAGAATGAGAAAATTATTGCACAAATAATACCAACTTCACCAGACAGAACTGGCATTGAAGAAAAATCCTTCTCCATGACATGTGTTACATAAAACAGCTATATTAACTAATAAACTTTTAAACTTTCATTTCTTGCATTCTCATCAAAATATGAGTATTTGGTAATCTACCCTAAATTTATATTACCTCATTGTTCTTCAATGCTTCTTCGAACAAACCGGTACACTCAATTGGCCCGTATGAATTGAGTTCAACCGAAGAATCTTCCTTTTCATCAGGTTTCTTAAGCCAAACCTGAATCAAAGGTTCCTCGTTCCACCGGAATCCTGGATTTGGCAGCATTTCATATATGGATGGGCATTCAACCAACTGAAAACAAGGGGGGGGAAAAAAAACAGTAATGCCAATTGATTGATACTAGTACATGTGATCTTCAATCATTGTATCTAAGAGCCAGCATGACTGAACACACACACAAAAAAAGGTCTAATGATGATTAAAAAAGGTATATATTGATTTCTTCATCTATTTTTAGGGATTTAGGTACACATGCCTAATTTACCATACATTACTATAAAAACACATGTTTGGAAGAAAGATTACCAGTTGATGCATCGTCCACCTTGATACAAAGAAATAGCTCGGAAATCCTTCAACAAATTGCAACCCTGTTAATAGAGCATCATTGATACATCCAGGTGCACCTATCCAATATGCACCAATATCAGTACTAACAAGTAACAGTGTTTGAAATCACAGTCTTTCACTTATCAAATAGAAAGCAATTACCCAGATCAAGTGTTAGATCATAGAAGTTATTCATCCTTATAAAGATAACATTTATAGGTAGTAATTGATAGTTAAATCTAAACAGATGATCAGTATGAGTTTTCCCAGTTAAAGGCTGAGGATAACAAATCCCACCTTGAAAAGGGCAACCGAGGCAAATCCATTTATTCACATACTTCTCGAATATCTGCCAAGGGAAAAGCTAAATCATTAAGCATGCCTCCCATCCCAAAATGTAAAAGTATGAACAAATGTTTAAACTAATCTAAAAAGTGAATAGCTGCGCACATCAGGATAAAGTGACAAGAAGCACTTGACAAGCAATCCTCCCATGGAATGTGATATTATGTTCACTTTTCTTCCACCAGAAGCTTTATGTGCATTCTCCAACTTCAATTTAAGATCATCCATTGATTTCCCAATCCTGCCAAGAAGAGAAAACAATTTTCTTGTTCAAAATTTGTATGAATTCATCAGACCTCTAAAGTGTGGGGATTTTATCTACCTATTGCTTTGTCGAAAATCATATCCGAATCCAAACAATGTGGTTCCCTTCTTATATCCACAATCAACCAGCATGTCGATCATATCGTGGAAATAATATACCTCGGTCACATGGATTAATTTTACAAACTGGAAAAAAAAGAAAGTGATACAAACATTTCAGGGTTATCACATAAGCAGACCAAAGTCACATTTCAAGAAATTTCAAAGAATTAACAAGCAAGAAATTCGAACAGTTTGAACCTCACCAGCGTAGGATCCATAATATCTATAGCGTACAAACCAAAGTCATCATCTGGTACTACAATCTCATAGTCCTTGTTCAGCTCTTCCGTGTAACCTAATTTACTCAAGAGACAAACACTTGGTTCAATAAGCAAACTCTGAAGCTCAAATCAAAAGAAACACAAAATTCTATGATACTCGAATTTCTTCGTCTCGCAAATTCGAGTATCTTGAATCAACATTAAGAGACCTGTTTCAGGATTGTAGAGAGACCATAGTTTCTTCCTGAACTCCAAATCCGCAAGCCAAATTCGGACCCAAACTCGTGTTTCGAATCCTGATTTCTTCTTCCTCGAGTTAAGAATCGAACCTCCGATACCTGATATCAGAAGCACCGGATCGCGATCGGCGGTCGGATCATCGTCATCATCAACGGTGCCGGAGCTCCGGCGTCCGAAAAACGGGCAGCACGGGCAGCTTTGGATCATTTTGTGAAGTGTAAAACAGTTCCACTGCCCGTGAGAGAAACTTGGAAACCTTTGGTGGAAGCAAAGAGTGCAAGACTCATCAATGGCGCCGTGGAAATGCGAATTGCTGTTGTAAAATCGGAAAGGAAACCGGACCAGCGGCTGATTTGGTAAATTTGTAATCTAGTCCTTCAATTTCTAATAATTGCTTAACAAACCTAAACTTTTTTTTTTTAATGAAAATCACATTCTTCAAACTGACTTGGAAAAAATGGGCTCAACTTAACTTACTGGTAAAATGGCATGATAACTATTGCAAATTTGCACTACAACAAAACTAACCCTTCTTCAAAAACTGATATTGGAAGGGTATCTTTTAGCAATGGGTCACGACTTTCTATTCGATCCGGACATAGAGCGGCTATGCCGATCAAACCGGGTAATTTACGTAACCTTCTTAAAAAAACTAACCCTTCAATCTAGGTAAATTTAAATATAATGTATGTGTTACACAAGAATTTGTAAATATGTTTGTAATAAATTGTATGTAAGTAAATCTTCAAATTTTGTTCATGATGTCCCATTTGACTAGCCGGTAGATGACAAATAACACAATAAGTCGAAGATTGACAGGTGAAGTGTACATAATTCAGCTGATGCCACGTTTGCAATATCCACAATTAAATAAGTGCCACCTACCTTTCATGCTTCTTTATTCTTCTAACCATTTCTCGTTTCTTCGTCTATTTATAAATACCGCTATTTCATAAGTTTTCAACTAATCAACTATTCGCAGCGGATATTTTATCTAAACTATAAAGTATTATATTATTAAACTTTATTATATTATTATTATTTATTTTACGTATTATATATCAGATATTGGTCATTACAATTTAGTTATAAGTTGATTGACTTAGAAAGATAAAATTTTATATTTTAATATCATTTAAAATATCAGTCATCTAAAAAAAGTAAAAATACATTTATTATTGAAGGGTCAAATAACTTTTGAGATAGTCGGTACAATCAGAACTTTTTTTATAAAATACAAAGTAAAAACTGAAGCATTGAAGCTGGTTGGTGACAATAGGACTATTTTACAATCGATTTGACCAATATATCTATTGCCTCAACAATAAATCATTTTCATAATATTTTGTAAATTTCCTAACTTAATTGCATTAGTTAGACCATGATTTTTGTAGTATCTTTTATAGTGTTATTTTTATATATTTTTTTTAGTTTTTAGTTTTTGTATGAGATAAGACATTTATATTTTATTTATAACTTATTTGTATTAAAATATGTCTATTTTTTATTTTGTTTCTTGTATTTAGGTGACTTAGGATCACTTTAGAGCTTAAAGGAGACAAATCACTCAAGTTTAAGGAAGTTCACTCCACCCCATCATCATCACCATGTAAGCTAAGGAAGATAAGCAAGGAAAAGCTCATGAGCATGCATGAAAGAAAGGCTTGAGACCTTAGAAGAAATGCCAAACACTCAACTTGAAGTAGATAAGTGTCGAATATCCACTTTAGTTCCCTCGATGGAAGAGCACATCTAAATCGATAGAGGAAGACAAGAGTCAAGATGATCCACAACACTTAGTCACTCCAGGAAGGAATCCACTCAATTGTCGTTTACCAATGCCACTCGATGAAGGTAGTTGTCAGTTGAACGAAGTACAAAGGCCAAGTCGATCGATCAATCGAACGACGTGGACGTGAGTGGAGGCAATCCCAAGACATATGGCACGATCGAGGTAGGGTAGGAAGTCGAACGACGTTGAAAGCTCACTCACTAACTTAAGTTTCAACGTGGATTGAGCACACCACAAATCGGAGGAAAGAAGACACTTAGTGGCAAGTCGATCTAGTGAAGACGACAACGTCGATCGAGTGGTTCGGCAAAGTCGATCGACGTTGTCCGGCATTGTAACGGCCCATCCGGGAGTTTATTACAAGAAAATTCTTTTTTGATGAGTTGACAATTTGTTAGCCTATATATTATTAGGTTTGTTAGACAATGATTATCCATCATTTTACACAATAACTTACAACAAACTTCTCTTTATTCTCATTGACCGATTTATTTAAAGATATTTTGAAGTTCTTGGAGATTTTGAAGATTTAGATTCATTTGCTACATAGTTATCCTCATAACTTTTGTTTGGTAACTCCGTTTGTTACAAGAAGATTCTTTTTTGATGGGTTGGTAATTTGTTAGTCTATATATCGTTGAATTTGTTAGGCAATGATTATTCATCATTTACACAATATTTCACCACAAACTTCTATGTACTCTCATTGGCCGATTTATTGGAGGATATTTTGAAGTCCTTGAAGCTTTAGGAGATTTAGATATGTTCGGTTTGGTAACTCCGTTTGACTCGATTCTTTCACCATTGTTCTTCATTGTACTTCTAGTTTCATATTATGTCTCAAATTTCTGGATCCATGATGTTTGGATTTTTCGGTCATGAGTGAGTAGTCCTATATTAGTAGACCTCAGGAAACGCGGGCAAGGCCACCCACCTGAGGAAACGGGCGGGTATGGCGCATAAGGTAGGCCCATCCGGGCCGCCAAGCCCATCGGAGGGGGGGGTACAGACAAGGGTGTAGGCCTGGCCGAAAACTTGTTTTTATTTATTTTTAATTTAAATATGTAAAATATATAAGCGAATAGTAGGAATTGAACCCATGACCTCAAGATAAGGTTCAAATGTTCACGATCATTGGGCTACTTTGATTTATGTGTTATAACTTTATTTATTTTACATTTAATATATACTTTTTCTTATTTAAAAAAATAATAATAAATAAAACGGACCCACCCGTCCGTCCAGTCCAAAGTCGTCTCAGGCGGGTACGGATAAGACCTCTGGCTCGGATTCCGGGCTCGCCCGAGTCCAGCCAGGGGGGAACGGGTAAAATTTTCCCAAAGGTCTGGTCCGAGTCCGGCCCGGGTCCGGGGATGCCCAGGTCTATATATTAGGGATTTGGAGTGAAAACTCCAAATTCAAGCTCTGTCCACTTGAATTGATGTTATGCCTGGAGAATAAATGTATGTTAGTGAGCATATAAGATGGATCTAGCCGTTTTTGAATGTATATGTTATGCATGTTCTAATTTCAATGCCGGGTGTTAGATTTCATGTCTAGATTGTTGCTTTGTAGGCGCATTGTTTAGCTTCAAGCATGTTTATATGTTTTTTGATGGCCGGTTATCATGGATGAGACATATATGTAATTTCATTAATAGTGATGATTGTTTAGATGCTTATATTGCTAGAGGATGTAATTCATGCTTGCAAATAGAAAACACCATGTGATGCTTGTATGATTTACTACTTGCTTTGTGTTAATCCATGCTAATTTTGATTGAATCATGCATGCAAATAGATGTTGGTTATGAGTTGATTTAGCTTTGGACGTGCTCATTAAAAGTTGTCTTAAAATATTTTTGAATAGCAAACACTGTGTGACACTTGTATATTTGACAACTTATTCTTAGATTAATCACATGTCTAATCATGTTACCCTTTTGTTGAGTATGCATTGATTTGCTTACTCGTTCTTCATAATTCTCATAATCCTTCATAATTCTAATAATCTTAGATTGGCAAAACATCATACTTTAATGTGGCTTAGTGAGGGTTTGGATGAATTAACTGCAATCCCTTAATCGTTTAACTTATTGATTTTTAATCCTTGAAAACACTTGCTTGTCACTCGTTCGAAGTTGTCCGGCTCTGTTCTGAAAGTCGATCGATGTGCACTGAAAAGTCGGTCGAAGTTGTCTGAAAAATTGACTCATGTTGACCAAAACCCTGTTTTTCTGCATAATCACTTAATCTATTTTTACTTTCTTTTACACACTTGCATTCATCTAATTGACTTTCTAGAGCAAGGTTGAGATAACATGCGATTTTATGTGATATGCTTGAGTGTATTAATCTATTTTTACTTTCTTTTACACACTTGCATTCATCTAATTGACTTTCTAGAGCAAGGTTGAGATAACATGCGATTTTATGTGATATGCTTGAGTGTATGCATGCTTTTGTGACATCTTATTGCATATTTTTACATCTCTTGCATGTTATACTCACTTTGAAGAAGATAAGGGTCGAAAATCGACTTTGAGTTCACTCGATAAAAGAGCACCTCTAGAACCTCTAGGTCCTTTAATCTAAGTGGGTACAATGACGGGAAACATTATGCTAAACTGGGAAGGGGTGGAACCCCAAAACGAACCCACCCCATCAACACACCATAGAAGAAACCCGCCCCATGGACACCTTTAGACCGAACCCTTTTCATCGAGCCCCCGTGATCCTCTATTTGAAGGTATATTAATGAGAGATCTTACATAGCTGATTAATATTTAGTTTGTGAAGGTTTTATATTTATTAGATTTAATTAAGCTTTTTGATTAATTTTATAAAACTTTCAAAACATATTTTTTGAACTTTTCGGACACATTGTTGAAAACTAAACACACTTGTGACTTGTCCCTCTAAGACGTATCCAAATACTCTCTAGTTATCCATTTTAGTAGTTTTACTCAAAATAAACATTCCCATTAATCTCTTTTTTATTAGATTTTTCATTAGAATTCAAATTTCCACAAAATTTTAAACAAAAGGCTATAAAATTAAATTTAATTTAATTTAAAAAAAACTTACTTTGTGACGGTGATTGAAAATTCAGAAAAGAAGATAAATAGCCCAAAATCTTGCTTCAAAGGTAATAATGAGAACATAAAGTCTCTCTGAGATACTACAAAAATGCGCTAAACATAAAATCCAAACTCTTATACTATCTTCAAAGATCTTGAACATTCAAACCTGCAACAAGCAATGATCAACTATAAGACCAAACTTTTAACACGATATACTGGAAAACATTTTGTATATCTATCAGCTCAAGTACCTGGGGGAAGGGATTGCTTCAACTTCTCAGCTTTCTCAGTGTCGAACACACACAATGTGTATAAATACTTTGAGCAACGAACCTTAAACTTCACAACATCCTTGCTTTTCTTGATCTTCACTGATCGAGCATCCTTTCTTCTTGCTGTCAGAAGGAAGTCCTTAATCTCGAGAATTTGCTTCGGCTGAAAAAGACATAATAGATGCATCAGCAAACAATGCTTTACCTTTACATAATATGCATTAGAGCACTACAGATACATATACAAATATCATTTGATCAATTTATATTATGTCCTTGTATGACAGAAAGAAAGACACTGTATGGTGATCTTTCTTCTTAATGCCAGACAAGGATATAGATTTTGCGTCGGCTCATACAAAACACCCATATTCAGAAGAACGCCTGTAATCAGTATTTTCGACGCAAGACAACCCATGATCAAAATGCGTCCAAAAAAGAAAGAAGCTTTAAGTTGATTTAATTAACACTTGTAATGTATCCTTGTTTGGAAAAAGAAAGAAGCGTCATGAGTCTATTCTTTCATAGAGCCAAACTAGGAGATCGATTTCGCGTCGGATCATACAAAGCGCCGAAATTCAGAGCAACGCCTGTAATCAGTATATCGACGCAAATCAATTGCCTGAAACTTATAACGAATAAGAAGCTAAATTAACCTAAACTAGGAGATCGATTTCGCGTCGGATTTAAAGCGCCGAAATTCAGAGCAACGCCTGTAATCAGTATATCGACGGAAGACTATTGCCTGAAACTTATAGCGAATAAGAAGCTAAATTAACCTAAGTGATTTCTCGCAGATAAACAACTTAGAAAGATCATGACAGTTGGGAGCAAACAGATCTGCCTAAAACTGATGTACAGTCAGAAGCAATTTCATTAGAGAAATGCACTATCTCTATTATCTTTGAAAAGCATATCCATTGCAAATAAATCGAAGTATCAGTCAATAGAAACTGCGTAGCAGGAAGAAGGAGAATGATTACCATCTTTGATTCGGGAGAGGCTTCAAATGCAGTCTCTTTCTCCTCCCAGCCGAAACAACTGCTATATGCTGTGTTGTGACTTGTGAAGGCTTAAATACGGGAAAACCAGAAACCTAGGTCTTTTAAGCATGTTCTTATTTTACCCTACATTTATTGGGCCGAAATGACTGGCCCATATTAAATGAGCAGCCCGATGCATCAATATGGGCCTCCCTAGTCCGAAGAAATAAAACTTCGGGACACGAATTCAATTTAGAGAGAGGACGAGGTTTTTTTATTTATTAGGAAGGTAAGGATCTCAACAAACACCGAACATACTTATATATTGAGGTTGAAAATTGGTAAACGGATTAATTATCATGTAAAACGCGAAACAAAGAAAACATCATACAACATCACAAAAGTCTGAAAAAGGTCAACAAGAGTCAAAATTAGTCGAAATAAACAAACCACACAAGAAGACGAGGAACACTTGAGCTTGACACAAACATGGAGAGGGCACGGGATAGAAGAAACTAACGTGGCGTCTCTCCGCGGGGAGTAGGATAGTTGAAAACCTTTACACGGGAATACATACCTCCTACGAAAATGTGGATACTAAGACGTTCCCCCACCTATATGGTCCATATGGAGGATACCACCACAATCAAAACACTGTTAACAGGGGTATGTGACTACGGCATCTTTCGGAACATTCGTTTAAGTCACACTCGATAAACGACTTCAAATGGAAATTCATCCCAACTAATAAAGCACTATTAAACCCAACATTTCTCAAAATTCTAAAACCGACTTTACAAGGAAAGTGAAACTTTCGGACCAATTCTGACAAATCATTATACAACAACTTGTTAAAAGTTTTGAACCAACATGAAAAAATAAAATGTTGGTACATACCACAAAAATGTACAGTGAGATCGGGTCTCCTTGACGGATACCCTTAGAGGGTTTAAACTCCTCCACCATTCCACTTATCTTTTCTACTCAAAACAACCATGTTGCATATTTAACTTTGGGATAATTATATTAGCCAACAATAACAAAATAAAGAAAACTAAACAAGTATATGACATAATTATTTTTATTGAAAAAATGATAATACTAATATTTAAAAATAATATTAAAAAATAAAAAAGAGTGGAAATGTGAATATAAATAGAATAAGAAAGTAATAAAAACGAAAAGAAGAAAAGAAAAAGAAAAAAATGCTCGTATAAGGCTCTAATTTTTTTATTTATTTTTTTGAAATCTATAAGGCTCTAATTAAGGACCATTCTTGAGCTATACGAAGAAACGTCGCATTAAGACGGTTTTTTTTTTCTAGGATCGAGAAGAGAAAAAAAAAGAGCTAAAGAGTTGGAAGAAGTGTGGAAATTTGGCTAAGATCCACCAATCATGAGTGTGATCGAGTCGATGGGTACCCACGTGATCGAGTTGATTGCTTCTTGTGATTGATCCAATTACCGCCTTTTTCACTACCGTTATCCTTATCTCATCTTTTGCCCTTTTTATTATGTTGGACTATCTTTTAGCTCATCCACTCGAACATTTTGCTCTTTTCTTATTGAGTTAGGATAAGGTTTTAATATATATATATATATATATATATATATATATATATATATATATATATATATATATATATGATTCTTAGGTCCTAATATTGAAACGCCTTCTCTTATATTTTGTCGTCAAAATCACAGGAGACATCTTGTCTCCTAACCCTGATATAATTTATACAGATTTAGTTTTGGTTATGTATGGTCCGTATGGATAATCTCTCTATTTTAGAGTTGGTGTGAACCCAACAGTACATGATGAGTTGACAAATGTTATTATTTGTTTATATGTCTGATTGTTGATTATTGTAGGTTATCATATTTATTATTGTCTTTGACAAGATGTGACGGTTGCATCCAGGTGATTTATAAGTTTTAAGTGCTTAAAGATTGAGTATTGCGGGATTAGAGAGTTGCGTGAATTAGCTCTCAATTTCAATTTCAAGATGCGAGAGTTGTGTAGGATTTTCTATATATACTCTAACTAGTTGTCATATATTTAATATTATCGGATAGCTCTCAATTTCTCACTCTTTACATTGTTGTAGTGATCCTTGTCTTTAGGATACTCTATTGGTGTAGGTAATTAGACGATATAGGAGAGAATTGTAAAGGCAAGGGGGCAAATCTGAGAATGATTTTACGTTACTCTCATTTGTTGGTGTTAAGACATACAGATAATATACAGATTAACTGGTCATTTCTACAACCCCAAGAGATCCCGGAAAATCAAAGAGACCGGAGGACAGTGAAGCCACATCTGTAAATAATATATCCAACAGCTATCTTGAAGGTCCCGTACCGTTCCCTAAAATATCAAACAGCCACCTCCTGACTAGCATCAACATTTTCTGTAAAACAGCAAGCAAACATCTGTAAATAAAAATCACGCCAAGAAACAAGGTCGCCATAACAAATCATGCAACATTTGCTGAAATCAGGAATCTGCCATATGGCTCAATATTAACGAGGATGAATTCATATCATACTAGAAGAAAGAGAAATGATCATTTATTTTTAAATTTTACTAATATGTGCCTAGACATCAGAGCTTCTTCACCATGTATAAATTCATACTTGAAGACAGAGAATTGATCATTTATTTTGAAATTACCTCTTCCAGATATTACATGTGCTTAGCAAGGTTTCTATATTTGTCCCTGAGATTCTGACCGGTTTTATCGTCAAATATGTCGCTGTATTCAGTCACTATATCCCTCCATCTCCCCATACCAAATTTTTCTACACCTTTAATCAACGCCTCTACTTCCAAATCACTCCACGTCTTTGGTATTGCTCTCCTCTTGCGTAATTTTGGCATTTTGTTTGTATTTACTGGGGTCAACTTCCTCCTCTTGTTCGGTAACGACTCCTCTGTAAAGTCTAATGGATCATTACTCATACTTTGACTTCCATTCGTACATTCTTCTCTTTCTTCATGACCATCACCACCCCTGTTGCTTTCTACCTTATTAGGGTCCAAACCATCTGTTTTGTCCTTAGAGCCTGCATTCATTTCAGCAACATTGTTGCCACCTAAGCCAGCAGCTTTCCGTATGTCCGCCGAGACCTCTTCAGCAAATTGCAAGGCATCACGAAGAGGATCTTTGACAGCAGCATTAAGATCCACAAAACTAGACCGGAGAGCTGCTTTTGTGTTATTTACTTTAGGGGTGGGAATGCACTTATATTTGTCCATGCTTGTGTCTCCATCTACCTCCTCACTGCTGGCAATCCTCGCTTTTAAACGTGTTCCATAAAATGACTCTCTTACAAGACCCCTACGCACACAGACTTTGCGCCTAGATACACCTTGCTTGCACCGAGTGGCTGATTAAGAATAATAAATCTAGTGAGAGTATTGAAGTTTATATTAATAAGATTATAAAACAAAGAATGGCAATAGAAGAATATAAAGAAAATAATGCAATGACTGGAATCGCAAGCAAACAGTGCAGGAACTAACAGAACCAAAATTTCAGTTGCCAACTATATTATGATAACTAATATGCTAGTGTGTCTTTATCAATTCATGAAAATTCATTGCACCCACATCTTAGATATGGCTCCAATTTTTTCTTGAGCAAGAGGACAAACTGTAACATCTTAACAAGAAGCTAAAATTCTAGTAGTGAATCAAATAAATAACAATTTCATTGCCAACAGATGACTTACCACCAGGAATTTTCCCACTGTGAGCCTTGTTTGCATTCTCCAAACCCGCAATAACATGTTCTTCCCTGGGCTCTTTACCAACAGATGGCTTATCACTAGGAATTTCCCCATTATGAGCCTCGTTTACATTCTCCAAACCCTCAAGAACTTGTTCTTCCCCGTGCTCGTTGACATTTTCATTACTGACAGATGGCTTATCACTAGGAATTTCCCCATTATGAGCCTCATTTACATTCTCCAAACCCTCAAGATCTTGTTCTTCCCCGTGCTCACTGACATTTTCATTACCGACGGATGGCTTATCACTAGGAATTTCCCCATTATGAGCCTCGTTTACATTCTCCAAACCCTCAAGATCTTGTTCTTCCCCGTGCTCACTGACATTTTCATTACCGACGGATGGCTTATCACTAGGAATTTCCCCATTATGAGCCTCGTTTACATTCTCCAAACCCTCAAGATCTTGTTCTTCCCCGTGCTCACTGACATTTTCATTACCAACGGATGGCTTATCACTAGGAATTTCCCCATTATGAGCCTCGTTTACAATCTCCAAACCCTCAAAAGCTTGTTCTTCCCCGTGCTCCTTGACATTTTCATTAACGACAGATGGCTTATCACTAGAAATTTCCCCATTATGAGTTTCGTCTACATTCTCCAAACCCTGAAAAATTTGTTCTTCCCTGGGCTCATTGACATTTTCATTACCGACAGATGGCTTATTACTAGGAATTTCACCATTACGAGCCTCGTTTACATTCTCCGAACCCCCAAAAACTTGTTCTTCCCCGGGCTCATTGACATTTTCATTACTGACAGATGGCTTATTACTAGGAACTTCGCCATTACGAACCTCGTTTACATTCTCCAAACCCCCAAAAACTTGTTCTTCCGCAGGCTCATTGACTCTCTGTTCAAACTTACCCATTTTATCCTTATTTTCAGCAGCCTTCTCTAGATACGATGGACCCATTTCCTTCCAAGATTCTGCAAGGTAACCTATAACCGCTTCGAGGGCCTCATTCCTCGTGTTCCTAGACAATATCCTGTCACGAAGCTCTACATCAGAAGTTGCATCTTCAAGATCAACCCTCCATCTCAGCAATTTCTCACTAATAAGACCAGGATTCTCAGATTTTTCAATTTTTTGAACCCTACCCTTCCAAATTCTCTTCAAAGTCACTAAATACTTCTCATGATTCTGCAACGCAAGAAATCTCACTGTGCAATCAACAGCCACTGCACAGTACGCAGCCTTCATACTTTCAGAAGTAACCTTCCCCTCTCCAAAATCCAGTTCCCCGACAAGCTCCAACAGATCCAGATTCTTCTCTGAAACAGTCCCATTAGATACCTCGGTCTGGATTCTTCTAAGCAATAACGCCCGTTTTAACTGGGAGTCATCAACCGGAAAAGGAAGGGTCGATATAAGGCGGTCCAGAATACTATCATCAATATGTTGCCGAACAAGAAATTCAATAATCCACTTTGCTATTGTTTCATCCATCTGATAAACCGATTCAAACCCCTGCAACCCCGAACTAGACAGATACCTTTCCGAAAACCTCAGTATGGGATCACGACAAATCCTGCAGATCATCAAATCTAGAATTTACATGACAAACATATAAAAGCTCATCACCGCAAAACTAGGTTTCAATAGGATAAAGATCCAAACATCAATATGCCAATGTAATGTCACGAAAACGGAATTCGGAAACAAAACAGAAGATTTTCAATAAAATATTACTTCACTCAATGTCCTTCGTTCAGTCAGCAATCAATATATACACGATTTATAAATGCGGTAATGATCTCAATTAGAGAAAGCTGAGAGAATCGGAGACCGTGAGAAAATTGAAAAGAAATGAGAAAAAGTCTCAAGAGAAATGCCTGACAGGGAGATGATGAGAGAGATTCGGAGGTTAGAGAGGTTGAGAAGTGAAAAGAAGGACACGTTGAAGGACTTAGAGAAACTGAGGAAGTGAGAGGGAGACGAAGATGTCAAAGAACCGAGGAAGGGTTCGAGCGTTCGACAAACTGAGAGGGCGGTCACTGAAGTAAGCGACCGCCGACGGTTCTCCGCAGGCGGACTGAGCAGTTTGGTGGTCGCGGGTTAGACTTTGCGAAGAGAGGCAGAGATAGACGGGAATAGGAGATGAAACAAAAAGGAATCCAACCCTAAAACCCAGAACATGAAAATTAACACCAAGAAGAGAAACACACAGATTACTAATAATCAAAGCACACATTAAAACCTAGAGAGCTTTCGTAAGCGAGGAGCCGTACCAGAGAGAAATGGGACCTGAAAACGTTGATTTCGCCAAGTTATGAAGGTCCGACGAGAATGGAATTCAAGCGCCACCGTCGCATTTTAGCAGAGATGAAAAATCTGCAATCCGAAACTTAAGGACCGACTACGAACATGGCAGGGAGGATTTCGAATCGTCGCCGGAGTCACAGGCATGAGGCGTCGGCTCGAGTGAATGAGGCATCGGCTCGAGTGAATGAGGCTCTCCAATTCGGTTCCGTTTCTTTTTCTGTTTCCCCAAATTCAGTTCAAGGGGTTTTTGTCGAGGCTGATTTTTTTATTTTTTAAATAATAAACGACGCCGTTTTGTTGAACAAATTTTAATTTTGTCGCCTTAACCGTGGGTATTCAAACCGGCGGTAACCTAAACCGTCGGTTTAGCACTAATTTGTTTATAAAAAATAAATTAAATTAAATTAACCAACATTACTTAATTATAAAAATAAATAAATAGGCATGAACCATTTACTATGTAGCGTTTCGTATTTAGGAGAAATCAAAGCTTACGGAGTGCTCTTACATTTACTTCTTCTTTGGACTTCCAAGTTGTATTTCGTTACTCCGCTTACCTTTCGGCCTCGGACAAGTAGAGGCAACGTCATCGGTGTTGGCATCCGATTTTGAGTCATACACCGAGGCATTACATTGTTTCCGCTTCTATGCGCCTTGATCTCGAATACAAACTTGTGTCTCCAACTTTTCGGGCTTCAATTGGGTTCTCTTGTAATTGAGCATGTTCTCTCATTGGCTAAATATTTGCTCCGCCGCAACTGTTGATGCGGGCACGGTCATGAGTTGTTGTACAATTTTCACTAATGTTGAATATTTCGGGGCTAGTTTTTTCCACCAATCCAAAATATCGAAAGAATCTTCACTAAAAAAACTAAAATGTGTTGTTAGAGCATCTTAATTCCGCACTTGAGGATGAATGCCTTGGTGTTTTTGTCCATTTTGGCTAAAATTTGTTGTGCTTTTGAAAGCGAAGAAGATGAAGATGAATATGAAGAGCTAACACTTGTTTCAAATGAAGAAAGCAAATTTTTAATTTCGTTACAAAGATTTTGCATAATGTTAGGAACTATGAATCTAAAGCCAAACAATCATAATAAACAACAAACAAATCGGAAACACCATCAAGTTTAAGTCTAGGATAAAAAAAAACAACGGTTACAAGTTAAATCATGGAAAATTTAGTCATTCGATTTTATGTCAATCATAGCATTTATAAGGGTTGAAAAAGTTCAACCATTTTTGAAAAGCCTCATAAACGTTTACGGCTATCTCTAAAAATCTACAAGAAGTTGGGATGTAAACGTAACTCATGGCATTAGTTGCATCACTAAAAATCTTTTAAACATTACAAATATCAATGCAAATTTTGCCAAACATTTTCATCATTAAGAATTGACCAAAGAATGTTTTGTGCGGAAAACGCTTTTAAAAGATCTTTGTAACGAAGGGCTTGATCAAGTAATTTGTAAGTAGAGTCTCAACAAGTTTCACCGTCTTTTGAAAATGCAATTGGATGAACATTATTAGTTAAACATAATGTTCTCCATTTTTTCGCAATTCAGAGTATTGTCAAATATGATCAATAACGTCGGTGATGGGGTTTAGCATAATCGGTAAAATCTTAAGTCCCTCTTGAACACATAAGTTTAAAATATGACATGCATGGAGTTCGCAAATTCTAGTCCGAACGGTATCTAAGTAGGGTTGTTCAGATTCTAGTCCGAACCGATTTTTTGGACCGGACCTGGACCGGAAAATTATTGTTGGAACGGATTGGTTTGTCAAAATTTTAAAGGATCCAATTATGGACTCAAAAAATCCCAAAAATAAATATAAATAGTTTTGGCCCAACTGCTTCAGACCGGATATTCAAGTCCGGTCCAAGTCCAATCCACTAACAAACTTTTAGTCCAAGTCCGGTCCGGACGAACTGTCATAGTTCTGTGTATTGTTTTACGTAGTTTGCTCATACTTTTATTGTCTTATATCATATTACTTGAACAGTTGAACGGGCTATAACCAAAAAGATATAATAAAATAATAATAATGTAAGGGAAGAGAGAATGAACTGCAAGCTCATCTTCCATAAAAATGGATTGGTACGTGGTGTCATTGAATAGATCATAAATGAACATGACAACCCTAAATAAACACTTAAATTTCAAGCAATCGCTCCAATTCATTTTTTTTCTTCACATAATTGCAAACCATCAGGTCGCCAAATCTCTTGAGAGGGCTTTATAAAACAAAAGTATGGTTTATAAGTAATGACTTCCACTCAAAGGATGTTAAGGGTTATGTCATTTGGGCGTCAGCTTCACACAGGAGAAATCTGATTTAACCATTCTCCTCAAGATTTAAGAACTTCAAAAATAAAAAGGTCGAAATACTTAAAGAAATAATACTCGTGGGCAAACGGGTATTTATAAAACCGAATTGTTAAGGTTACAACCCCGTCTTATATATTGCACAATTTATTATAGACTTGTTGCGCTCAAAATAAAACATATGTTACTATTCGCGCGGTCAAAAATTACTAATTGCACTGAATGCGGAATCCGCCTGCGCTTCAAGCTGAAACGGAAGCGCATTCCACATGCACCCGGAACCAAACCGAAAAATCAGCCCCAATTTAACCTTGACTAACATGACATTATTGTTGCGAATGCGAATGCGAATGCGAATGCGCCCCAATTTAGCCTTGACGTAGTCGGAATGTGCATCCGTCTTGTCCCATTAACGATTTTTGTCCGCTCGGTTAGCATCACTCAAATAAAAATAGTTTCAGACGTTTTTGGTCATAGTTGGAAAAAAAAAGCATATTTTCCAACTTCAATTATAAATCAACGGTGTCCAAAACTACTTTTCAATAATCTTTACTCCTTTAATTTCAATTTTTCAATCCCGTTGCAATGCGCTGAAATAAACATAAGCAAGTATATCTTCTTTTTCACCATCTACTTCATACTTTGATGCAAGTTGTGGCTCTTCTATTAACTCTTTGATTGGTAATTATGTTCAAATGGATCGAAAACCCCAAAATTGTTTTACAAAACTAAATTTCTTATACACTGGTTGGACCAAATCAATTTGAATACGATGAAATATATAAATTGACGTTTGAATTGAGCTATTACTATACACAAATCAAATTTTAAAAAAAAGCAAATTAAGCTCCTCTCAATCCACAAGAGCTTTTTTCAATTAAAAAAAGCAAATTAACCCCCAAATCTCACAAGTTTCTCTATATCCAGAAAGGCTTTTTCAATCGTCCCTCAAGTAAACCCAGATATAATAAAACTAGTTAACATTAGAAAAAACAAATTAAGTTCCAAATACGTTAGAAAATTCTGATTTTATTTTGTTAAAAAGAATCTAATTGACCGACCAACCTTTTATGTATGTACCTAAATGACATCAACTTCTTGATAAATGCCCATTTGTCTTGAGTACCACTTTTTAATACCAATTTGGTACTTTGGCCAAAATAAAATAATTTTAAAAAAATCCCATTTGCTAAAAAAATAGAATTTTAAAAAAGAAAATAATCTCGATTATTTTTTAAATCATAGGTATTTAATAGCTAATATATATCAACCACAAGTTTGACTTTATCAAGGCGTAATACATTATATAGATGCTTCTTTTTCTTTATATTTGAAACGTAAATATACATACTAAGATTTTATCACCAGAAGTTCACCCAATTATGCATCCAACAACCAAGCACGATTGCATATTTGCATGAAGGCCAAATTGTCACTTTTCTATTACCTGGTACAAGTCAAAATCCATCGATGTTAATTTCTCTATGCCTCTTCTTCATTAATTTCTATATTAGCAAACAACTTAAACAACGTATTATTATATAACTACATTATCTTTTCATTCCCAACCTTAACCAGAAAACCCTTTAATCCTCACCTAAATGAAAGCCAAAAAGAATAACTTACACGAAGAAGGGAAGCATGCTTTCAAGCAATAGGATGAAGGATTTACAGCAACAAGTGTTTGACCCCCACGTTACAGCAACATCTGCACATTATTTGGTTCAAATAACAGATAAAAAGGAAAGAAAGTTAGGAAACCAATCATAGAAAAGGTTAGATTAGAAGCAACTTTCCACAATTTCATATTTATCAACATCACAAACGTGAGCATCACAATTCACAACTTGTCCGTACCTATTTATATCCGACAACTTGAGCTGCATGTTCATATATCTTACTTATATCACAACTTGCAAATACGCCAATTAATTACTTCTCAGAAAGGCCAGAAAAACATGGATGATAGGAGTTCAGGAGAAAGAGATGGCAGCGTAGAGCTGCAAATCCTCGAGCTCAAACAGCTCAGCGATGCTGGTGTTGGAGGCTCCACGATTTTCGAGCCTCGGAACATTGAGAAGAGAGAGAGCGGTGCTACCGATCATGGTTTTCCTCAAGAGGTTAGAGCACCTGAAAAGAAGCTGACTCTCTTTGCTCTTCGTCTAGCAATACTCGAGAAGGGAGCTACAGGTTTAGGAACTCTCGGCTTCATCTGGGCCACTGTGGTTCTTTTAGGTGGCTTTGCAATTACTCTAGATAAGACTGATTTCTGGTTCATCACCATCATTCTCTTGGTCGAAGGGACACGGATATTTAGTAGAAGCCATGAGCTTGAATGGCAACACCAATCCACATGGTCATTGACAGATACTGATATCAACACGCGCTACATCGCAAAGCAGGTTCCAAATATAGAGAGAAGTGAAATCTTGAGTAAGCAGAAAATACCTTCTAGGCAATGGGTAAGCTCAGACGTTCCTTTCTTTCCATATGCTAAGTGGGTTTTCCTGGCAAAAAACGTAAGTAAGCTGCTTAATTGGCTCCAAATCATGGCTGCGTTAGCCTGTGTTGTTCTTTCTTCAATGAAGCTCATCAAGCATAACTATGGAGACATGGAAGGTGAAAGGAAGAACCTGAAATCCGCATTGAATATTTTCTACTCCTTGGCGCTTGCAGAGGCCGTGTTGTTTTTGCTAGAAAAGGCTTACTGGGAGGTGAAGGTGACTTACTGTAAAGTATTGGAAGATGTGAGCAAGGAGTGTGAGCTAGGGCCAGAAGGACTCGTTGCAGCTAAACGCTTCTTCTATGATGCCTACTCAAGATGCTTGAATGGAAGTATCTTTGATGGTCTGAACATGGACATGGTTTCGTTTGCCATGGAGCTCTTACGTTCAAATTCTAATGAGGAGCAGCTGATCGGAGCCAGAATCCTCAGGAAATTTGCAACGAGTCAGCGATTTTCTGATGATACTCTACAAAAAATTGGAGTAACTTTGTCAGTAATAGAAAGATTGGTGGATATGCTGAACTGGAAAGATCCACAAGAAGAGGAGATCAGGCGATCAGCAGCAATAATCTTGTCAAAGCTAGCTGGCAAGAAGCAGAACTCTCTCCGAGTAGCGGGAATTCCTGGGGCCATGGAATCAATTTCCTCCCTTCTGTATGCCAGCCGATGGCCAGCTTACACAGCTGATGAAATTGGTGACAAAAGCATAAACTTTGATCATGATCATTATGGTTTTTGGAATTTTAATCATTTGGGGCTACTCATCCTCAAGAAACTCGCACGGAATCATGATAACTGTGGAAAGATGGGCAATGCAAGGGGGCTCCTGTCAAGAATTATAGATTTCACATATGCAGAAGAGAGATTACTCAAGGATGAAAATGTAACATCTTCAATTCTCACGGTCAAAAGATCCTTGCAAGTGCTAAGAATGCTAGCTTGCACAACAGGCAACACGGGTAAACAGCTTCGACAAGAAATATCAGAATGTGTCTTCACGATCAGCAATATCAGGAATATTCTACAGTATGGAGAAAATCACCCAACACTTCAACATCTGGGTATTGAGATACTCACAAATCTAGCACTAGAGGATGATGCCACGGAGAGAATTGGGGGCACAGGTGGAATTATCACCCAACTGTTGAAGATATTATTCAAAGACGGACTGCAAACAGATCAGAATCATGTTAGAATTGCAGCAGGAGAAGCTTTAGCAATGCTAGCATTGGAAAGCAAGAGGAACTGTCTTCGTATCTTGAAGACAGGTGCACTTGAAGATCTGATAAGCGCGTTAGAAGTTCCATTACTCCGTGAGAATGCAGCAAGGATTCTGAGGAATCTTTGCACCTACACTTCAGAAGATTGTTTCAACAAGTTAAGAAGAGTTGTTGCAGCAGTACCAACGGTAAGCACTTCAAAAGTACATACACTGTTTTCTTATTACTGGCATGAATTAACTACCAAATATTTTCATACTTTGATTGATATCCAATAACTCAACTATCCAGTACCTAAATTTGAGGATCTAGGACATGACTTCTATGCTCAGTCACGGTGGTTAGGAAATTACACTTTGTTGACTGCCTGTGCACTTTTAATATTGGCAAATCAGAGAAACAGAATTGGGAAGTATAAAAGACCCTGATATCTCTCTACTTCATTGTGCAGGTTCTCAAAGGAATTATGTCAGAGGAGAGTAAACTGCAGGAAGCAATGGTTGGATTAGCAGCTCGTGCTTTCAAATTTATGACTCCTGAAGAATCAAGCATCATGTTCCAGAGAGCAGGAATCACAGAAGCTAAATTATGTTATACACTTGTTCGTATATTAAGGAAATATCCAAATCCACCTACCAAAATTCCTAGAGTCAGAAGATTTACCATAGAGCTTGCGATTTGGATGATGACAAGCCGAGAAACAAGTACAGGCGTTTTCAAGAATTTCAAGCTCGACGGGGAACTGGAGAATGTATTGGACACAACATCAGAGATAGAGAGCTTCTATATATTTTCTGGCGCAGTGGGTATAAACAGGTTCAAAACAAGCATTCACTCACTGGTTGAGACGACATTGGAATTGCTAGCGGAAAAATGAAACCTTCAAGCTATGAAGTGATTCACAAGATCGTACCGGTACTCCTAGACTATTGGTCTACGTCTACCATTCTTGTTTAAAATCTTCTTCTCCCACTCGTAGATTACACAATATATTTAAGTTCAGGAATATTGTGTATGTGTACATAAAGCCTAAAATATTTATATATGTGTACAAGTATACTTATTAGAGATTCTTTTATACAATTAAGGACAACTAGGATTCAAACATGAGTAAATGTTAAAGATAAGTTTGGAGGCCATATGAGAACTCTTATGTTGTTGTGAAGTGATATATTATTAAATGTCTGGATAGCCAAAATGGTTCAGCAAGATGTTTAAATATGCCAATCAGGCTTATGAACTACAAGCCGATGAATCTATGATATATGAACAAGGTATTAACCTCACCAGTTGGCACTGAGAGATAGCATCAAGATTCAAGAGGCCTGAAATAATCAACAGTCAGCATAACCTCTATTTCGCTGCTTGCAGGAATCTAATAGTTTGATAGTGTACAAACTTGATGGCAGAAAGGTAAACTAATCAGGTAACATAAATTAACACGAAGATAAGCTGGATTTTTTTACCAAAGGAGATGAACAAGAGTAACAGATGTTTACATTAGTTTTGCTCAACGAACAAAACGTTTTTTTACTAACAATGCCCATCGTTCCCTAATATGCCTTTTAAACTAGTTGCATCCAAATTTTACCAGAAAGTTGATTATGCAAATATGCTTGATTGATGGAGGAGAGAAAACATTCCAAAATCCATGATTGAAAACAACTTTCACTGACAAGAGAGTTCCTGATTCCTGCATAAGTTAGGCAGTTCAAGAGTAACCGACATTGAAAGAATTTTTAGGTTAGCATCCAGATATGTTACCTTCATACATCGACAAACTTCATTCTCGACCAGGATCTAAGATCTTCTCGAGCAATTCAACGCTTTGGCTTCAAATTATTGGTAATAAGAAGCACACGATGATGAAACATCATACATAAATGCTTGACCAAACAACGCAGGTTCGCGCTTCAGAGTGTGGTGGTTTCCAATATCTTACTTCACCTCCAACATATAATCTCCCCTTGTTCAGGATTGTAACAAATCA
Organism: Fagopyrum tataricum; assembly: GCA_002319775.1. NCBI lineage: Eukaryota > Viridiplantae > Streptophyta > Magnoliopsida > Caryophyllales > Polygonaceae > Fagopyrum > Fagopyrum tataricum. The sequence goes on along the minus strand of CM008280.1, from coordinate 44,876,515 downwards.
AAATCGGATGAAGGTATCGCGAGTCGAAATGGGACAAGGTCTGTCCGACGTAATTAGGCCCTCATTTTTACACTGTGGTTCACAGACTTCAACTCCGAGAGCAACGCTCGGAGGTTTGAGGCCAGATTGGGGGTCAATTGGGCGGTAATCCTGGCGTCGCAGCCTACAGGAAGCTCGGCGTAGGACCGGCTTGTTGTGCAAGCTGATTCAAGTCTGGTTGTTCAACTCTTCATGCCCTCGGCTCGGAGTTTTTTTTTTTTTTGGTTGCTGCTAGGACAAGTAGGGGTTGTTTATTGCAAAGTGATAAAGTGAGATGGGCTCGGTTTGAACCAAACTGCCGAACCGGTGATTTTTAAACCGGCGGTTTAGGTTTGTCGGTTAGGTTCCGGTCGGTTCGCGGTTTAAGTTTAAGTTTGGCAAAATAAAAAATCTAAACCGACGGTTTGAACCAACCCAAACCGGAGGTTTAAACCAAGCCAAACCGCCGGTTTAGGTCCTGATTTAATTGTTTTTTTATACATTCAAACCGACGAAAATTGTCGGTTTAGGTGATTTAGGCCCTTATTTATATATTTTTAAAATCGTCGCTAAACCGGTAAACCGGTTTTGGTTCACTAGGTTTGGATTTAGGTTTGCGACCCATGCCTAAGTCTAGGCAATCCTACTAGACTAATTGAACTTATGTATTTTTTTTTTAAAGTTATACTTAGAACCGAATGTTAATACACAATTTTCAATACACGATATCAATTATACAATATTAATACTAGTTACACAAGTCCAAAAAGTTTGTCGTTTACATAATGACGAGTTACACAAGCCTAATCGAGTTACACAAACCCAAAAGTCCGTCGTTTACAAAAAGTTTGAGCTACACAAGTTTAAGTCCAATCGAGTTACACAAGCCCAAAAGTTTGTCGTATACATAATTAAATATTTGGGACATATATTGTAATTATAAACTTAGGTCATATTTTGTAATGATTCAATCCATGTCATTTGATGCGCTTCCAAAAGTTTGGGTCATTCCTGTAATATAAACTTGGGCCGTTTTTCTGTATTATCCAGTCTAGGCATATTTTCAAATTACAAAAGTCTGGGACACAAACGAAGTTTAAGAATACGAGAGCTTTTTTGTAATTTATCAAAAAATTGACCTTCTCCGACTAAGGTTTCCTGGTATTTGGCGGGAAACCTTCTTCCCCGTCGAGGCAGTGGTGGCTACAGGCGGGGTCTTCCGACAACGGTAGGCTGCAACGGAAGGCAGACGATGGCTACTAGCGGGTTCGGATGGAAGCAACGACAAAAGCAAGCGGCTTCTTCATCTTGGACAAAGGCGACCACGGGAGGCATGCGGCTCTACAGCTTTGACGGATGCGACCACGACATACGGTTTTGCGGGGTCTAGCGACAACGGAATTTGCGGCTTCGATGGTGGGATCCAAATCTTGCTTTGACGGAGGAGAAGCTTGAGAACTCGACGGTTGCGGCGGGCGAGACGAAGAAGACGAACGATGGTTGTGGAATCCGTTATGGTTTCATCTGAATTGTGAATGTAATTTATAGGGTTTAAGTTTGTGTTTTCCCCTTATGCCCCTTTGATTAATTGTTTTTATAATTAAATATTTTCCAAAATTTAGTAGGGCCTAAGTTTGTTTTTGCTATAAAAAAATGCTTTTCTAGTCCATTGTTCTCTTTTTTTTTTGAATTAAAATAACATCATTTACATCGAGTTAGAAGGTAGACATGCAACAAGTTGTGCAACCAATCCTTTATGAATAGCAAAACCGATCCTCCTATAAACTACGTATGAAGATCTGGGAGACAAAACATTATCATGCAAAACCCGTTGCGCCCTCTTGAGAATCTCAACGGCATCGGGTGCAAGAAAACCGATAGTGTCAAAAGCGAACGGAGGAAACACATGTTGGTTTTCAGTGCAAGCCTTTTCATGCTTAGGCACCTTCGCAAATGCCGCGTTGAGGGCCACCTTACCCACACCAAAAAGCCCAACGCCTAAACAAAACCAGATGTCATAAGAATATTCGCGTTCTAATCTTAAGTCCGACATGTTTAGTGAATTCATGTTCTTGCATAGCAAGTGATTCTCCACGCCTCTAAACAAAATATTTGTTCACCCGTGGAAGAGTACATTGCACCAAAGTTGTGATTGGAAGACAACTAGTACCTCATGACTCAATTTAAACACTCTGACATGTTGTTGGTTCACATTTGACTTTAGATGTCATAAGAATATTTGGTGATGTGCATTTGGAGGCATCCATCTTGGCAATTCTCTCATGGCCTTCATGATGCCTGCATGTCTATCTAAAATGACACAAAATATGACCCTTGATGTGACATGTGACCAATATAAGTCGTGAACCAGGACCTACTTGATCTATTTTCACTCACCACAAGTGAAAAATCAAGAGGAAATATTTACATCAACACCCATTGCAACTAATATAGTGTGTTTGTACTTGTCCTTTAAGTGGGTTTTGTCTATTGTAATAACATGTCGACAATGAGGGAACCTTGCAATTGATGGTCCAAATTCGCAAATTACACGCTTGAACATCTTCACATCATAATCATATGTGTCAACCGTTTGCCAATCAACCACGGTAATTGGATTTGCACATGGAAATGCCACCATATATTGAGGCAAATCAACATATGATTGGTCTCAATCACCATCGATATCCGTTATTGGGACTCGGATCCTCTGTTGATATATTGGTGCTTATATATCCTCACAATTTAATCTCCACCGCCCAAATACACCAACGGTTCAGATCCTTTTCTTTTTATTTTTCTAAATATCTCAATTTTTAATTTAATATCTCTTCTTTTTTTTTTTCTCCCGGACCCATCCTCTTCACCTCTCATTCATCGAACGTAGAGGAGACGGGAAAGCCTAACACATTGTCTCTGGCCGCCGCCGGCTCGTCTCTCTTCGTCTCCGGTCGTTGTCTCGTCTCTCTTTGTCTCGGGTTGCCGTCTCTCTTCTTCTCCGGTCGCCGTCTCTCGTCGTCATCGATCGACATCTCTCTTCGTCTCGGGTCGCCGTCTCTCGTCGTCATCGATCGCCATCTCTCCTCGTCCTATCTCGTCTGGTCTCTCCCCTCTAATCTAACTTTGTATATGATTATGTTTTATTCAATTGTTCCATAGATTTTCAACAGTGTTCAATTTCATATCCTATTTGGGGGTTGAATTGACTTTTGTATTTATGGATTGCAATTGATGTAGAGATCCTGCTTATGGTGTTCATGGTGGTTGGAATTGATTGGTTTCTAAGGAATTGCAGCTGTTTGTTTCTAAGGAATTACAATTGTGTTACTTTGTGGTGAATTTCGTATGTTAAAGTTGGGGGCTGAAGTTGAACTATGGCAGAACTGATTTAATGATTTAGTGTTTGTTTGCTAGGGTCATGGGTGTACATGAAGATACTCATTAGCAATGTAAATTATGTAATGAATTCATGGCTGATTTTTTTTAGCTATAGTCTTATCAATTACAAGATAAGGTGGCAAAAAACATTGGGAATTCAGTAAGCAGATGAAACCTTAAACATTGAAAGCCTCTTAGAAATAAATGTTAATGGTTTTGCCTATGCTAATGTTATCTTGGTGCTGAATCTGTAGGTTCCTATGCACCATCTATATGGAAGTTGAGATTTGCTGAGGAAACAATTGGCGCAATGAACAATTTTTGGGTGCTTAGAGCTAGGCACATGGAGAACTTTGAGAATTGTTGCAGAAATAGTTCACATGATGAGCAACATTGCTTGAGTGCTTAGAGCTAGGCAGAGGGTTTACTTTCAAGACCATCGACAACCGGCCAATGTATTAACTGGTGCTAACTTGTAAACTTTATTCAGAGAGATCAAAATTTTAATTCTCAGCCTAGGAAACAGGTTCTGCAAGATTTTGTAAACATTTATTCGATCTCTATATATGAAAGAATGTTGCCACCATTGTAAGTGTAGACACCTTATTAGGACCCACAAACAACTTAATCAAAATCCATAGCAGAATCTTTTATGCAACAAAAGTACAAGTGTTCCACAGTGGAATACATTTTTCACTGAATTTTCCAGGTTAATTAATTGAATAACAAACTAACGCAAAACAAAGAGATACGAATAAGACTATGAAACAAAACAAAACACAGATACACCAATATCAGCATAAGTAACCAAATTAAACAAACTTTCATCCTCTTAAGAATTGTCTTCATAATAGCAAGGTTAAACATATCCCCTAGCAAAAGTTGTGGTACAACACAAGTCCATAAATTTTCCAAAATCAAAATAACACTATTCTTGTGCCATTCGACCCCACACTAGTTTTCCCTATGATCTGGTACTTCTGGTTCTTTCAATCCAAATAGAACTCTCATGATATTTAATTGATGACATGGTTGCCCACTTGACGCAAGTGATTCTTGAGAAGGGATATAAGACATTCCGCTCGACATATTCAATTCATGCATCTATAATAACAATAGTAACATAAATCAGCAAGGGAAAATAAACATGTATAAGGATGATATAGCAAAGAATAGCATATATATATATATATATAGCAACACAAACTCACACTATAAGGATTATGGAACATTGACATATATTTATCATCATCAACCATCATAGAAGGGTATATAGGGGCCTGCAAGGGTATATAGGTGTAAAATTTAAATTAAAAGAATATCACAACAAATCAATTAATAAGTGATGAAGAAGGAAGGTACCTGATATTGTGAGGTAGGTACATGAGATTGGTATGTTGTCGTAATTGGTTTTCGAACACCAGTTACCTTGATTATATCAATCATTAAAATTACTTATATTCATTTAAAGGCACATAATAGCTTCAATCATAGTTAAAAACACATTACATGTGCATACTTCTTTTTGCTTTTGCTTAATGCAACTTCAAAGTCTCCCTTAATTCTTCGTTTCCCACGATAAGTTGATTCTCTTTTCTTGAATCCCTTTGCATTCTAAATATTAACATTAGAGCAATCAACCAATACATTGTGGTTTTGGTCTTCCGCACCTTTTTCACCATTTAATACTATACGTAGTACATCCTCCACCATCTTGGCCATTTTATCATCTTCCATAATTGCTAGCTCATATGCCCTTTCACTCTCACATGCTCTTGCTGCCACTCGAACGAGTTTAGAGCACAATATTTTGTTTCAAGAAATTTGTTTCTGTTTTGGATCCTCTACAATCTTCTGCCCATGCATGCCTTCCACAAAATTATCAACTCTTGCATTTTTGGTCCACCTCTCCAAGATATATTGCTTAGGTATTTTTTTGATGAGTGTAGTTTCTCTACCTTCATTCATGACTTTGATAGCATGCCTGCACAAGACACCATCGGTCTCAAACATTCTACAACTGCAAGATATAGTAGTCTCTCCTTCTCTTTTCACCAACCTCTCCTTAGTGAATCCATCCCTAATAATAGTGAAGATAAACTTCTCACCATCTGAAACACAGTTTGTTATGAAAGACTTTAAAGAATTTTTAAACTGAGCTTGAAATACTTTAAATATCCTTTGGTGTAAACTTCTCTTGCATGTAACAAGATACTTATCTCCATTTTGCAATGAACAGTCCGAAACAACAGACCATACTCAGCCTCTAATTCCTTGTACCGCTTATCAGATATCATTCTTTCAAAGTGAGCGAAAAACTCAGGCAACTGGAGATCGGATTTCAAATACCCCTTCAAACTAGCATTAAAACTTTCACTAAGTTGGGTAATTTTCATTCCTGCTGACCATGTCCACTTAACATAAGCATGAACCCATTTTTTTCTGATTGCAAACGTCGCAGCCAACCAAGTATGGAGTTCCAAGCATTTAAGAACTCATCTTCTTCCTCAATTTCATACAAAAACCGGTTGAACATATTACTCTTACCATCAAGATCATGGTTTTTGAACAAGAACCCTGCTTTCTTTAATGCATTTTGCATCAAAATGCCACACACAAAGTGTGTGGTATGAGTCAGGCATCACATGTGATACGGCCTTGCTTATCGCTGCATCTTGATCAGTAAAAAATGTTTGTGGAGACTTACCACACATTGCTTTCAAGAAGGTTTCAAACAACCATATAAATGATGCCGCAGTCTCGTCATACACCAAAGCAACTCCAAAGATAATCATCTCCTTGTGGTGATTTAATCCAACAAACACCACAAATGGCCGATTTGCTTCATTAATTTTGTAGGTAGTATCAAAACTCACAACATCTCCAAATATGCCATAATCCATTATCATTTTAGCATCTGTCCAAAAAATATTGGTTATTTGTTCCTCACTATCCAACTGCATCTCATAAAAAAAAAGATGGATTGTCTAACATCTTCTTTGAAAAATACTCCAAGAGATAACCAACCTCTCCAAATTTCATTTTTTGTTGCCGAACGGTTCGGAGATAGTTCTTTTGATCTTGCTTTATAATTCCTAATGACTCCCTTCCACCGGCCTGCCTGCCCATTAATTCAATGCTGACTTTAGCGAAACTCCCGAGTTTGATGTCAACTCTATAAATGCACCATTTGAAGTTGTCATATCTCGTTGAGATGGCATCATATGCACAAGATCTATCGGAATAAGAGGATGATTATGCTCTTTGGAGAAACGATACACCCAATACTTTCCTGTACGCCTAGCCAACTTAATACCAATGTGTGCTCCACAGTTGGTCCTTGTCTCACCTCTTGAGTTTTTGGTCAAATCATCCCTCTTATCCTTCCCACGCAAACCTTCCTTACAACAAACAAAAGTCCTTGAAGTGAGTACACCAAACTTGTCTTTATGACCACTGTCTTTCCTAATGCTGAAGCCTTCTCTACGACCATACTCGTTATAAAAATTATATGCAGCTTCTTCGGAATCAAACTCCATACCATATACAGGCTTCCATATCAATTCTTCTTGTGATGGCTCCACGCTACTTTCATCCACAAATTATTTCATCTCAAAAGCTATATATTCAAAAATATGAAAAGGGTAAGAAAACCTTTGCAGTCACATAAATGAATTAGTTTTTGAATTTGAAAGAAAATAATGTAAAAGATATCAACTTTCTAAACTCTAACAGTACTCTTCCTCTACGGTTGAAACCTAATTATGAGTCCATCAAATTTCAACCCTAGTGGTTATAATTAAGTAAACTAATTCATAGAAGTTGAACGAGAGGTGAAGATGAGAGGTGAGACTACCTTTGATCCTTCTTCGTGTGGATTCAATAGATACAACGAGAGATTAGAGGAGAGAGACCAGACGAGAGGGGACGAGAGACGACGACCGGAGACGAAGACAGACGATACGACGACGGCCGGAGACAATGTGTTAGGCTTTCCCGTCTCCTCTACGTTCGATGAATGAGAGGTGAAGATGAAGGGTCCGAGAGAAAAAAAAGGAGATATTAAATTATAAATTGAGATATTTAGAAAAGTAAAAAGGAAAGGATCTGAACCGTTGGTGTATTTGGGCGGTGGAGATTAAATTGTGAGGATATATAAGCACCAATATATCAATAGAGGATCCGAGTCCCCGTTATTGCTTTTTGTTTTGCATCCCCGCCTTCTTGTAAGTGACCATACTTTCCATTGATTACATTCATGATAACTCGTGGTTTGATACTTTGATCCTCTTAAACAAGCTCCGAATCTCATTGTTGATGAAAGCCGCACTTGCATTCCTATTGTCTAGTTGCATTACTGAACTAACACAAGTAGGTATGTAGGGTCCTCTGTGAGAGCATATCTTTCACAAACCAACGCTTCATTTATTGGCCTCGTTGTCAAACCCCAAGTGCAACCATTTTGTTATGCGCATAAACAACTAACATCATAATAGTGAATAGTGGTTTGACACTTTATCTGTCTTATATGAGTACCCGTTTGCCATTGGAAAGTTTGTAACTTAATTCGTCTTCAACTCGTCAAGGGAATTGTAAAGTTGACCCTTTTAAATTCATCTCCAATTGACGTATCATCAATAGGATCCCAAGCTTGTCACATGTTCATTGTATTAGGACTTGATCTTCAATGACATTCCAAATTGGATTTAGAGATTAGGCTCTGTTGGCTTTGAGAAGTCATCTCCGTGGTTGAGACCTAAACCATCAACAAGAATATCATCCATTGGTTCAACTTCATTTGGTTCGTGAAGACTTGATGTCCCCATGATGTTGAAGTGCCAACATAAGTAGGTGTTCTAATGTATGGTACTCGTACATGCGGTTCGTTGTAGAGTGTTTGCATAAACAATGGTACATACGAATTACTTTCTACATATGTTGTTTGGACAATAATTTGTGCGGATCCTTCCACAAAGGTTTGCGCGTACTCATTATCGGTCAATAACCTCAAATATGAGTCCCATACCTTCCCATGATGAATAGTTGTTGTGGTTGTCCATATCTCTAGTTTAAATTTATATAACATTAATCATATATAGAGTGTTTTAATTAATTTTAATCACATGTATTATATTAAAAATAGTATATTTAATATGATCGCATATAAAATACAATATCATTAATTTATCAATCAAGTTTACTATGAACACTAAATTCTTACGTCATATTAATTTTACTTTTTTATTTATTTTATATTAATACTAAAAAAAATTAATGTATTAATGACATGTAATAGAATAATCAACCTATTTAATATATTATACAACGTACCAAAATTAAGAAATTTAATATATTAATTACATAAAATATCAAAATTAACGTAGTTAATATAACCATATGTTCAATATCATCATTATTATATTTTATAAAATAAATGTATGTAATAGATTGGTCATGAACATACAAAAGATAATTTTAATTTAACTAACCAATAAGCAAAAACAATGATCGATGCTACGTATAGATTAATTACATATGTTTAATATCATAATTATTATATTTTATAAGATAAATGTACGTAATAGATTGGTCATGAGCATACAAAGATTAATTTTAATTTAACTAATCAATAAGAAAAAACAATAATCGATGGTACGTAGAGATAATGAGTATGTGTACTTCCGATGTTTTTCTGTAATTACAATTGCACAAGAAATGATTGGTCATCACCAAATATATAATACAAATAAATATAAAATATTTTATAAATAAATTTATTGTAGATTGATGAGAAAATTTAAAAGTAAAGATATTTTAGTTTGAAGAAAGTAATCGAGAAAGAAGCTAAAGAACTACACTAGATAGAAGATTGAAAAATGTTTATATTGTGAATGATGGACGAAGAAGCAATGAGCGTATATATGATGGAAATGAAAAATTCATCCAGTGAATCTCACCCGGAAATCTATAGAGTATATTGAAAATGAATCGTTGCAACCATTCAACATTGAAAATGAAGTACGGAAAAAAAAAACATGTTTTGACTTTTAGAAAATAAAATTAAAATAAGAAAAAGGAGGGATTAATAAAATTAAAACATAAAAGACGGTATTAGCTCTTAATCTATGTTTTATAACTAATCCCACCCAATAAATCACCTTCCTTCTTAAATGTGCCAAGATATTTGCTATTTTGGTAAAATAGTTTGCCATATGTTATTTGAGTAATTATATTACATTTTCGTTACATCGGTAAAAGATCCAAGTTTCGGTTGGTCATGTCAAATGTCATCCATTTGAGAGGCGGTAATATGTAATTTACTCTAAAATCTAGGCTCAAAACTAAAATCAGTCAAAATTGTAGTTTAAAAAATAAAAATAAAAAGAAAAATAAAAATGAAAATGGAATAGAGACACCTAGGTAGATTATTATTAAGCCGTTCATCACCAAACCCTAGCTTTTGAAGAAGCCCGTCGAAGATCGAAGAGGGAGAGCGGTACAATGGATGCAATTCGAAAGCAGCTAGATGTGTTGATGGGAGCTAATCGCAATGGCGACGTGAAGGAAGTGAACAGGAAGTATTACGACCGCGATGTTTGCCGGCTCTTTTTGTCTGGTCTATGCCCTCACGAGCTCTTTCAACTGACGGTAACCCTAATGCACTGATTTTGTTTCGCTTCTTGATAGAAGCCTTAATTGGGCATTATTCAACGAAATTATTACTCTCTTTTTTTTTTCGAAATAAATTTTCGAGTCGAAAATAGTGACGTAGAATTGGCTGGAGATTGTTGATGGTGTTTTGGGGTGTAGCGAGGAGGCAGAAGGGTGCTGCTAAACCTTGCACTTTTTAGGGTTTACGTTGGGAATATCTGAATTCATATAGGGCTCGTTTGGTACTCATATCTAGATATCAAGATATGGGTATCAAGATATAGGTATGAGATTGATATGTGATATATTAGGAGATGAAGAATAGAAGAGAGGAGGAGCAATTTTAGATATTTGATACTACTATTTTTTTGAGTATATCAAAATAAGAGAAAATGTGTATTAGAATTATATCAAGATATCAGTTTGATATCCATATACTCTTATACCAAACAAAGGTATGAGTTTTTTTTATGTAAATACCCATATATGATATCTAGATACGGATATCAAACAGGCCCTTAAATTGTGTAGTGTGATTAGTTTATAGCTATTATGTGATGTGTGGCTATCAGGATTTTAGGTGGTCTTTTCCTGGGGTTTTTGGCAATTAGGAATTGGGATGGAAATCGGCAACCGGATTCTTATTGTTTGGTTGATAACTTTTTGTGTGAAATCCTTCGTACTAGCATCCCAGCGACGGTCATAATTTCATTCATCCACTCCAGTTGTCTTCGAACTTTAGCAGGCTGGGTCTTCGTTTCAGTCATATGGCCTCTCCAATTTGCCTTTCGTCCATCATCTAGGTCTTCATTTGGGTCACCATCTGGGCTTTACCCTATACCATTCCATTGATTTAAAACAGGTTACAGTAGAATGTGCAGCCTCTGCTCTTGCACTGAGGATATCTACTTGTTGCTTGCTTTACTCTCCACTCTGTGAGTTTGGAACAGGGAATGACAGATAAGAATGAAAAAAATTCAAAAGTGAGATTAGAACAATGCACTTATCAAGAAAAAAGGAGATATGCAAGTGTATAAGCAGCTTAGTGGGCCGATGAACAAGCCCCGGTGGTGGTTGTAGTGTAGAATTGTAGGTAGTAGTCTTCCATCAAAGCTTAAATTGATTATTAGTTGTGACAAACAACTGTATTTGGGGTACCTTCCAAACCCAATTTATCATTCCCAATCCATACCCAATTTTCAACCAAATGCCAAGTTATGGTGTTGATTAGTTGGCTTATGGCTGGTACGTGAATAGAGCTGCCAAGATCTTTTGTTTAGTTTACAAAGACGATTTGTAAACTGAGGGACATGTTGGCCCATTTACAAGAAGGGGAAGAATTGTCAACTTTTTGTCCATGTTTTTTGTGAGCATACTTTGTGCTACCAATCATTCTCTATTTCACAGATGTTTTGCGATTAGTATTGGAAAAGAACGGGTATGTTGATCAATCAAACATTCCACTTTGTTTACATCTCACTCCTGCTTATTACAATTTGGGACTTATGCAATTGTACTTGAGGAGCAGTTAGGGACTGCGTATGATCCTTGCATTTGAGAGGCTGAAGCTCTAATATGCCATATTATCGTTGTCTGAGAAAATAGAGCATTGCTTTCTTTATGAGAGCTTACTGATCTGATACATTGGGTGATTATTAATAGTCTTTATCAGCCCGATCATGCTAAAACATTTTTGTGGCCTTATGCAACTATAACTCTGCTCTGCCTGCCTTGATTTGCTCTCTTATCATTGTTAATTTTTTCTCATACGTTCTTGGTTTTCAGAAAATGGATATGGGGCCATGTCCAAAAGTGCACTCATTACCATTGAGGAAAGAGTATCCTTTTCTCATTTTGTGTGGCACTATCTGCTTTGCCCAATTTTATTGTTGTATATTTTAGCAATCAGTAAAGGTTGTCTTGTATCCGTGGTTGGTGATACAACATTGTTGACTATACGTTCGATTTGCTTTAATTGATCTTTGGAGTCATCCAGTTTCTTATTTTCAGCAATTCTGCATCATTTGTGGAAGAGTTTTAGATGTTATTTTCTTACTTTGTAAGACACAGCATAATTTGGTTTGTAAGTTTGGTTAGTGCTTAGGGTGTGTTTGGTTGAGATGAAAAAAATTCAATCCTAAATAATCCAATAATCCTAGTTTTTGTCACAAAATATAGAATAAAAAAATAGGAATGTATGCTTAAACGTTTGGGAAATAGTATTGGAATAAGCTAGGGGGTTAAATTACTGGATCAGGTGAAGAATAAGCTACATATTATTGTTAATTTCTTTGACTTCTTTCAAGATATGAAGAATTCAAGGCTAAGGGTACTGATAACTATGATAAAGACCTCGAGGATGTGATTGATAGGCTCATTGTTGAGTGTGAAAGGAAAATTAGCAGAGCACTTAAGCGTCTTTCAGATGAAGATGCTAAAGCTGCTATAGCTATTTCTGTAACTGAAGTGACACAGGTAAGTCGGAAGATTATTTTAGCAATTTGTAAAATGTATATTTTTTAATGTTTGGCGCTGAGTAACTAATTCACCTCTTGACATAAGACACCCGAAGTGATGGAATTATCAAAGCAAATCAAAGAGAAGCTCAAAGAAGTTGATCAGCTTGGTGAGTTGGTCTGAGGCTCATATTTTGTATTTCCTAAGACTTGAATACAGTTATGATAAGTTTAATCATTTGGAGTCCGCTAATAACAAAAGTGCTGAACAATTCATTTTCAGATCTTGAAGGTAAGACGGATCTTAAGGTTCGGGTTCTAGAAGAGGTTGAAGAGCTGAGGACCAAAAGAGCAGATAAGCAGGTTTGGATTATCAGCTTATTTAGTTCTTTCACGCATTCTTATATTTGTTACTACATCCTACTGCTTCCAATTGACTATTTTGAATATCTTTTCACAGTCAATGCTTCTATTAGATGCCTTCAACAAAGATAGAGCCTCTTTGCCCCAACCGCTTCCAAATCCACCTTTACTAGCACCCTTGCCTGGAGTTGCTCCAGATGCCCGCACACAGGAGATGATAAATGAGAAGCTGAAGAAAGCTGAAGATCTTGGTAACTTTTTTTTTAAAAAATTGACAGTTAATACCTTTATTTTTTTAAGTGACTAATAGTTATTCGTTAGTGCGTTAATAACTTTCATTCACGAGCTCCTGGTTATCTTGTGGTATTTTCCATCTGCATAGGAGCTCATCGACCAAATTGTTTGGTCAACTTCGTTTGATCATATGTTCTTTTGGCCTTTCCCCATCATGCACATACTTATGTTCAGCTTATATATTTCTTCTATGACATTTCTACGTCAAAATACTTCTAACTCGAATGTTTATACATGTAGTTTTATTCATAACTTATTTTCCTTGTGGTGATTTGTATCTTCGTATCCATATTTCAGGTGAACAAGGACTGGTTGATGAAGCACAGAGAGCATTGGAGGAAGCTGAGGCATTGAAAAAGGTTTCACCTTGTTGCTCTTGTATATAGTTTCTAGTTTAGAATATTTTTGGTGCTGATTAATGTTCAATCTCTTCTAACCACATCTTCCAATCTCTATATCTATGTGTTTTAGTTGGCTCCTAGGCAGGAGCCTGTGCTAGATTCTGCCACAGCTGTTCGCATTGTGAGTCCCTCTCTTTGTAATCCCTTTCAGTTCTAATTTATTTGGCTGTGCTTTTCCTTGGGTTTCCATGTACTTGCTTGCATTACAAACTGATCAAAAGCTATATTTTGTCTTTGTTTCCAGACTGATCAAAAGTTGCGTGTCTGTGACATATGTGGAGCATTTTTGAGTGTTTATGACAGGTATTAATGTTCAATCTTGTTCCTATCACCTTGAGATAATTTTGTATTTTTCTATGGTGTCAAACATGGTTGGGGTTTCAAGTACTTCAGTTTTTGACCTGGTGATTATACCTGCTTGTCACCAACAGGCATTGGCCCCAGTTTTACGAGGATAACTTTTGCAGCTAAATGATGTGCGTGTTTTTACATTTATCTTGTTGGTCATCCTATTGTTAGACATAAACTTATTAATGTCTGCCAAATAATTGATAGCATTTGTGGTGTAGCCCTATAGATAATTTGATGTTCTTTGTTCTCCAGTAATCAGCGCTTAGCAGATCATTTTGGTGGGAAGCTACACATGGGCTACATGCAAATTCGTGAGAAGTTAAGCGAACTTCAGGTAAGAAGAACCCAGTTATGACAGTTAAAGTGCATGGTTACTTTTTGCTTAACTCAGCATCATGCTTGGATTTAAACTTCGTACAGAACATTGGATAGAAACTGACCTACCATTTGTCTGCTCCATGTGATAGTTACACACATGACTGAATTCTTAAGTATTTATGGTTTTACACGTCATATAGGACTTGTGATGGAAGTAAAAATACCATTAGTAGGAATGGGATGGCTGGCTGATGGTCATTCCATCCCTCTCGTTTCTCATTGGGTAGCTTTTTTTTATTTGCGTAGTTAGGCATATTAGGTCAAAATTATTCTGCCCAGTGTGAAGTAAAAGTGAAGTTCATTGCAATTGTTTAGGGGATTTCATTTTTTTGGAAGATACTTTTGAGTTCCATTTTTTAAAAGGGTACTGTGAATTTGATTCAGGTGCTGGTATAATGTTTCACATTGTTCTATAGCAAGTATCAATTGTTGGTTCCGTCTGTGAGTTCTTCTTACTCGGAGAAGCCATTTTTTATGCATTATTATTGTTGTAAGTTACTTTTGAAGCTTCCTCTGAACTGGGAACCAGTATACATAGCCTGATGTTGTGTGTAGTCTGACCTTTTTCTGATCATTAATCTAATTAGACGAAAGCACTGGGGTATGTTCCTATTGGTTTCTAGTAACAACTAGTATTAATAAATATTTAACAGAGTTATGTTGAATCTTCTGCTATAACATAAAGGAAGACAGAATCATTTCTGATGAGAAAAACAACTGAGCTTTTTCCCTTTCTTTACTTGCGTTTTTTATGGTTGCACAATTACCCCCTCTTTTGTGTTTTGAAGTGGGTGAAGGGAAGGAATTAGAGGGTCCCTTTATGTTCATTGAGCCTGACTTTGGTGGGTGAAATTTTGCTACCTGGAAACATTATGTTGATCACTTCTTTTGCTCCCATCTTCACGGAAAGTGTTGTTATTCCCTTTGATGACTGTTGCTAAATAAAGCAAGCTTGTCATCGATATCAGAGAGTATACAATTTGGAAATCTTCTTTCGAACGAATAGTTTGGAACTTCTTGATCACAATACTTCTATCCAAGAGTTTTAGTGGATTTTTTGCAATTGTGTTACCAGGAAGAGAGAAACAAGGTTCGCAAGGAAAGAGAGCAATCAAGGTAAAAAAATGGCATCCCAGTTGTTTCCCCTTTGGCTAAACATATTTTACCAAATAACTTCTGTTTCATATATAGGTCCAGAGAGAAAAGCAGGGAGCGTGAAAGAGAGCCAAGTAAGGACAGGGATAGTCGGGAACGGAGGGATTATGACCGTGGTACTAGGGATCGTGATAGGCATCATGAACGAGATCGTGGATATGACCGTGAAAGAGAAAGAGAACGTTCTCGTAGCTATGACTCCAGAAGCCGACGAAGGTCCCGCTCACGCTCTCCAGATCGATCTAGGTACCTCATTCCCCTTCAATTCTAGCATTCTTATTGATATATTAATTTTTTAAAGGAATTATGCGAAATAACTCTCAACTTTGGGGTTTTGGTTGCGAAAAAAATAGCATGAACTTTCAAAGCTGCAGAAAACAGCCTTATGAATTGCTGAAGACGAGGATTTATCCCATTCCTTAATGCTTATATGACATTGTTGTTTACGATTTGTTAAGGCTATTAATCTCTGATTCACTATCACTCCCAAAGTTGGGACCGATTGAATGCTTAATTGTTTATAATCTGCATGCTTTTTCTTTGTTTTGATAGGCGTCGTGACCGGTACTAGTTGGGTGGTGCTGCTAGTGAATGAAGGTTACAAGGACATCAAATTCTGGTCATATGCTACGGATGAGTTGTACTTGGGATTTGAATACCTAGATGGCTACTAAATAGGGAGGAATAGTCTACTTCTCTTATTATGTGTTGCCTCATGAATTTGTTTACTCCTATCTGTCGTGCCTCTAATTTCCGCCTACTTATTGCGAGTTTGTGACATGTTGGATATAAGCTTTTGTAGAACATCCCTCACTTATGCTTGGAAAGATATCTAAACACATCTATGTTGTATTGTTGTTTTTCTTTCCTCCGCTTGTTTAATCCTCATAACCATGGATTTTAGATTTGGCGATGACCGCCAAAATGAACTCCAAATGCCCATCTTTAGAAAAACTAAGCCTCAGTCCCAAATCTATGGGATATTGTTTGTTCGTCATATGTTGTAACACTTGTACAACACAATTCTGTGTGATTGAATTCTATGGGAGCCTCTGTCCCAGTCCATGGGTTTTGGTTCAGGTCCTGTGGAGATCTATGGGTTTTGTCTTGGGTGGGGAGCTGGTTCTTTTGGAGATCTATAGGTTTTGGGACGGGTGAGGAGCCAGGTCCTTGTGGAGAGGAGTGAGGTTGTGTGCGACAATTTCAAAGCAAATTAACAACCGTGTTAAGAAATTTTGATCTAGCATACTAATAGCGGACTAAAAGATTAGTTCAACTAGGGTGCGTTCGGTAAGGATGTATGCGTCGAGAAATTTTGATCTAGCATGCTACTAATTAGGGCTGCACATCTCTGGACCGGACCGGACCGGAAATTACGGTCCGGTCTTGGACCGTAACTGTAAAATTCCGGTTTGGTCCATGATATTACGGTCTGGTCAGGTCAGGTCCTGGACCGTAATGTTCCGGTCCGGTCTGGACCGTAATTTACACTTTTAAAAATTTTGAACAGGATTTGTATACGGTCCGGTCCAAACCCGGACCGGACCGGATTTTTTCCATATAAAAAAAATAATATATTTTTAAATATTTTTTTGAAAAAAAATCCAATATGGTCCGGACCGGACAGTGGTGGACTGTTTCCTACAAAAATGAAACGGTCCGGTCCGGTCCTCAGGTTTACGGTCCGGTCCGGACCGTTTGAACACCCTACTACTAATAACCTACTAAAAGTTAAGCTCAATTAGGGCGCGTTCGGTAAGGATGTATAATGGGAAGCAAATTAACGGCCATGTTGAGAAATTTTGATCTAGCATGCTACTAATAACCGACTAAAAGATTAGTTCAATTAGGGTGCGTTTAGTAAGGATGTATTATGGGAATTATGAGACTTGTAGAGGATGAAAATTATGGGAAATTATGAAATTTTCTTCAACTTTACAAAGATAGATCATGGCATTACGGAAGAAATAAGGAATTTATACAATTTTATGAGAAGACTAAGGTCTTCTAAATTAGTTCTTTATTTTATAATTACTAGTTTTTCTATATAGCATCTGTAATTAGGATAAAATTACCTTTAATGCTTATAATTCTCAATACTTTTCTCTCGTGGCTAACACCACACCACAACTTCTTCTCATTGTTGATGACACCGCTAATACAAATTCTAATTGTCATATCTGTTATTTGCTAATCTTGACAAGGACGATTATTCTCTTTGGAAGACTACTCTCACCTCGGTTCTCGAGGTGTTTGATCTCTAATAGTTTGTTTTATCTCCGAATCCACCGTTGGAGATAATTCAAAACCCCGAGGATGCAGGTGTTATCATCGCTCATTAGCTAATTCGGCCTTTATTCAATGGAAACAAATACATATTTGTGCTCTTGGATCAAGTTCACGCTATTAGAAAGAGCGCTTGTTGATATTATTCGTTCCGACACATCTCACCTTGCCCGGACAACCACTGAGAAAATTTTTTGTGCACAATCAAAATACAATAGGATCACAATGAAGCTCCAACTTCGATTGAGGATAATCAACTAGTTTTTGATGGCCTTTACTCATTCTATAACTCATTCATTACCTCCTTTATCATGCACTCCGGTGATCTCAAGGTAGACGACTTAACTGCTCTCCTATACCAAGAGAAAACCGAATTGAGCGAGATCTTACTAGCAACTCTGTGGTGAACTCACTGTCGGTCCTACTCGACACCTCCCACTCAATCTCCTTTGGTGAACACAATCTCTCGATATTATTGAAAGTGCAATTCCTCTTCCTCTTCAAGACATGGATCTCAAGGTTATGAGGGTTGCACTCAAGACCATCGTTGTTGCCCTTATTGTCAGTTGGGCAACAAACCGAGACATGAGGCAATTGATTGCTGGCAACATGCAAGCCATACAAATTTCCCATCACGTCAATCCACATTTAAACCTCGGGAGTCATCCAAACATTCACATATTGATGAGTACAACATCCCTTCAACCACTGATCCATCATGTTACTTTGACATTAGCGCAACCGATCATGCTTCACTAGGCCTTAACAAACTTAACATAGTAGATTACTAAGTTGGATCCGACAAACTCCAAGACATGAATGATTGCCATTTGTCAATTTCACATGTTAGTTCTTGTTCACTTCATAATCTAAAGTTGCCTAATGTTCTAAATGTCTTGAGACTACCAAAACACTTAATTAGCTTTTGAAGTTATATTGTGATTATAATGTTATGATGAAATTTTGGTACACTTAGGGACACCTAATCCTTCAAGGGGACGTTGAAAACGGAATATATAGGTTGCCCATCAAATCTACCACCTCAACATACTCCATAACTCTGAAAATTGTTCGTACCTCACTACACAGTTGGTCAATTCCTAAAACCCTATTTTATCGCGTATTCTAATATTTGTCCATCTCCTAATTTTTAAATAAATAGAAATCATTACGTTGTTCTTTTTGTTGATGACTACGTACACTAAATTTAGTTGGATATATTTTTATCTAAAAAATCACAGGTTATACCCACCTTTGTGAAATTCCGTATTATGATGAAACTCAATTTGATTGTGATATTAAAAGTCTCCAAACCAATTAGGATGGTAATTTCAAAACATCTTACACCTTTCTAATGTCTTGTGGCATTTCGCACAAAGTCCCATGCCCATACACACAAGGACAAGATGGAGTCATTGAATGTCGTAATAGAACGATTGTTTAAATTTTTTTTAATAGCTTTAACTTATTGATTAGTTGTCTGGTTTTTTTATTTATTTTTATTTTTATAAAATAGTTGAAAATCTAACGAAAAAACTGATTGAGTTTTTAATAGAAGAAGACTTTTTTTGGTAGATTTTTGGAGTAAAATTAAGCCTCCCACCTCCCTCTTTTCTTGATAGTGAAATCCAAATGTGTGACATGTATCTCTATTCTCTAACTATATATTCTACATAACTTTAGGGTAAAACACATGAAAATAAGCTAAAAATGCTTTGTCCGTCTGGCATCCGTGTAGATGGATTCACATTGTAAGTGCGCTCCTTGGGGGCATTGTGTGTGAGCTCGGGGATTTGCGCTACTTGAACGCATGCTACATCAATCCTAGCTCCGCCGTTATTTCGACAATTGAGGCTCCTGGGTGCACTCGCACGGGACGCATGCTCAATACGCCCGGGAGGCACACTTGCAGTGCAAACGTGTTACCTCCTTCAGTCTAATCGAATAGAATAATATTGTGTGCAAATATAATTTTAATAGACTTTATTCATACAATAAAATATAATAATCAGGTGAAAATATAACTAGTGTAAAAAATGATAAAAATTACATTTTAATGAATATCATGAATGGAGGCAAAGAAGATTTCCATTAAAAGTTGTTGTCCAAGCGATTCTAGTTTACGTCATGTCTTGTTTTCTCCTGCCGATGAGCTAGAACAATTATTATGTAAGTTATGGTGGGTGGATAAATTCGACTTCTCATAAACTCCTGCCGATAACATTATAAAATCGATTCTAATAACAATAGATCCATATCGAGACCCTAAAAACGATGGATCAAACCGGTCTCTTTAGGAATGGAATTTGCTGAAAATGGATCATCCATCTGAAAAAGAAAGTAATTCCTCAAAATGGAGTTGGTTAATATATAACAATTTGTCCCTGCCATCAAACCCCAGCTTTCATCTATGATATATCAAAAAAGACGGTTTATTGTACAGCTGGAACAAATTCGAAGCAGCCTAAATCCTAATAATCACTAGCTCTTCTTCTTAGTTCATTCAGTTCCTTTTCAATCTCCATGTCCTTTAGTGGCGCAGTCGCATTCACGGCTGTTCTCCCAGGTGGAAGAAGCTCTCTTTTCTGCTCAGACAAGAAACATCAAACATTGTGTTATATAGCCAACTCCTTTCTTGAATCTCATACATTAAGGCTTGTTTGGTTACAAACCACTGTAACAGTAACATAAAATGAGCTAGTCTGCTTTTAATTTATGATTAATCAATAGTAATGTTTACGGGAACAGCAAATTTCCTCATTTTGTTAGTTCAGGAGGGTTTCATGGATTGATTATATCGATTTGAAACCTATGGCTGTTGTTGGGATTAAAAAAGGCCGGAAACAAAACATGTTTTATATGAAAAATGAAATAGGAGGGTGTTAGAGATGATTATTGTAATTAATGAACAATAACACAAAAATGGACCTAGTCATTTCCTTTCCGTTTTTGTTACCATGCTTTGTACCAAATGCGCACTAACAGTATTACCATTAATCATAGTAAGACACTGAAAATACGATTGCATCAGAGCAAGGAAGTCATAGTTAAAAAAAAGAGAGTAAATTGATGTACCCTTGAACTTCCTGAAATCTCTTTCTTCAAGCTTTCTAGGTCATCATCAACCGAGGAGCTCTCCAGCAACGCAAACTATCCAAGAAAACGGGGTTCAAAATAGTGCAGAAAACACCATGTGTGTGCGTGTGTGTGTGTGTGTATATATATATTCACAGCACCCAGAGAGGATAATATTTGTTGATGTTTTCACTGACAGGTACAATTTCAGAATAATGAGGTATATAACAGGAATCTTAAAGAGAAATACCTTCCCTTCAAGATCATCAGTAGCTAATTGACCGAGCGCATCTGCTTGCGACTCCATGGCCAGCACTGATAATTAAATGGGTCAGTCAATCAATGTTTGATGATATAGACTTTCTAGACAATATATGCAGTACAAGCACGATTGAATACATGATAAGTTTGCCAAACTTCTTACCCTTCTCTTCCATTTTTTCAAAGGCAGCAAGTGCGCTGCTGGTATTTACATTTCCTAGCATCTCTGTTACCTTGGTTGCAGTCCTAGTGAGAGCAAAGC
Source organism: Fagopyrum tataricum (assembly GCA_002319775.1). Taxonomy (NCBI): domain Eukaryota; kingdom Viridiplantae; phylum Streptophyta; class Magnoliopsida; order Caryophyllales; family Polygonaceae; genus Fagopyrum; species Fagopyrum tataricum. Next base: position 44,855,186 of record CM008280.1, on the reverse strand, counting down.
GAATCAGAATTTACTATCAATTGTTGACCCAACTGAATGCATTAAAAATGGAAGTGAAAATCACAATATGAACAAGTGGGCATACTTTGCAGACTGAGCACGTGCTTTAAGAGTGTCTTTCTTTGATTTTGCCTCCGATATCTTGCTTTCAAGAAGCTATTAAGAAGAATAAAATTCATCTATTATGCATTAGCGCAAGTAATGGATCCAGAGTGATAAAATTCGAAAAATACCACATAAAGATAAATTTGATGAGTTCACACAGAAAATATACATACCCTGGTATTGGAGACAAGATTTTCAACAACAGTCTTCTGTTGATCCAGTTGAGTCTTCAATGAACTTGCATTATCCTGTGAAATCATTGTAGTACTAGTTGTTTGACATAAAGAGGCAATATTCAACCTTTCAAGTTGGTTTAATTAATTTCCTTTTTCTGATCCAATCTTGACACACTGGTAGCAACACAATTAATTTATAGAGGTTGTTTGGTAAATATTATGGATAGATATATGAGGTAGTGTCTGGCTTCACCCTTTACCATTTTCCTACTACAAAGTGGTTGGAACTAGATCTTATTAGTTTGACTATTTCTCAACTCGAGTTGAGTCAACGGCCAATGTGGCATTGATCCTAGCATTACTAGAACAAGGATACAAAATGGAATACATCAAAAGGATCGATTTTAGCACATTTATGTTAAGTGCTTGCTATCGACAATTGTTTACCAGTTAACCAAGCTTTAAGAATCCAGTAGATGCAGTCAATAAAGTTAAACATCGCAAAGCAGAACTTTTTCCACCAAAAGCCAGCAAAAAGCCTTGAACAAAAGCTAAAACCTTACAGCATAAGATTTCCGTCTCTTTAGAGCTTCACGTGCAAGATCCTCGTCACCTTTGCTCAGAGCAAGTTGAGCTCTCTTGTACCTGTTGAAAAAAACAACATATAACTATGACTCTAGGGGACAGATAACAAGCAACACACCTGAAGTCCTGAACTCAGAAAAGATTCGTACCAATCTTCTGAAGCTTGTTGAGCAGCTTTGTACTTGTTTTCTAATTGTTTCTGGGATGCTAAAACCTTCATAGGATGGAAAGATTACAAAAATGATGGTTAATAATAGAACCACACCAAGTCCCTCAAGGTAGGGATGACAATAAGGCGGGTCCGGGATGGGGACACTATATACACCGCCCAATCCCCACTTAGTAAAAATACTCCCCCTTCCTGCTTGTTGATTTAAACCGTCAATGTTCCCGCCCTCGCCAGATCCCGCCCGATTGGGGATTCCCTGATCTCGCTAATAACTCCTATTTTCAGTCCCACTGCTTTATCATGAAAATCTCCATTTCCCTTCTCACACTTTGTACCCATGAATTTCCCAATTTAACTCACCATGAGCTTAATCCGTCTGTCTTCAATAACGATTCAGTGTAATATATAGAATAAAAACAAAGTGATCTGGTACTTGATATTTAACGACAAATTTTCAAGGTTGTAGGACAGTGGGCTTCCCGGGGGACAAGGATGGCATGAAGATCCTAATCCTCATCCCCGCATGAAGATGCATTTTTCTTCTCACCCCCATCCCCATGGTGGGGAATTCTCATTATCGATGTGGATTCCCCGACCCATTAACTTCCCTTCAAAGTGATTTAAGTTTGTAAGTATATGACTGCAACCAAGCAATATAGGATTTATAAAAGGAAAGCATACCTGTGCTGTAGCTTGTCGCATTTTAGTCAAATCATCATTCATTTCAAGCACAGTCTGCTCTAAAATTTTCTCAGGATCCTCAAAAGTGCTTATGAGTGCATTTGCATATGACTATTCTTCTCAAAGGGAATAAAACCACATGTTAGAATCCATAATCATAGTGCTCTACTCGTATAAGCACACAATAATCTATACAGATGTCATGATAATTCCCACCTTAACGACCCTAGCAAATCTATCAAATAAATTCATTTGGGCACCCAGGGCACCACCACCACGGGCATGACATTGGAATCTATCAGGAAGACCTATCCGCATTCCCATTGGTTTTACTACAATAAAAATATATATACTTGATCAGTGAAAGGATATTCTCAATGCAAAAAATGGCACTGAACACAGAAGAAGCATCACAAGTCCAAAGGATATGCATTACTTCTTACAAATTCCCACTTAAGTGGAAGTGCAAAGCATTGCCCACATGTAACTAAGCAAGTTTAGAAAACACTGTCAAGGGTAATGGAAATGGCAAGTTCAAAATCTAAGAGTCAACCCGGCAGTAAGAAATTTCTAAAAGTAGCAATTATAAAGTCTATACCAGACAAGTAATCATCAATTTGACACCCAATAGTAGAGCTGAATCCCTACTTGGGAGAAAGAGAGCTAAGTCTTACTAATATAGAAGATTCATTCTTCTTGAAAGACCCAGAGAAGATTTATATCCTTGTCAGTTCATTATATTTCGACCCTCAGGGTCTTAGAAATCCTGCCATGTGTTTAGGGTACTTATTAAAACCTTTCAGTAATTACAGTGGTTTCTTGAAACTACTGGAACATTCACATATTAAGCTTTTCTTCTGGCACAAAATGGCGCTCTAGCATTTACGAGCTTAGGCTTAAATGTTCAAAGGTTTTGGTTTTCCTTCTAAGGGAAGGCCAAATAAGCTAATTGAAGCATAATTACAGCCAAGGTTACGATTTGTTTGCTAATCAACTAGAAGTCTATGGCCACCATCAGTGTAAACTAAGTAAAACTACATAATTTATCAACTTTTGAAATATGTTCAATTAGTAGATCAGCTAGCTACAACAATTACAACCTGACAAGTAAGAATCAAACATATCCAAATAAGAGTAGATGAAGTAGCAACAGCACAACCAAATTCATTATCTGAAAGCAATAAACCTAGATATACCAACTGGAATATATGAAGAAATATTGGTTCAAATTTTAGGCTCGTAGTAACGCTTACATAAGCGGAAATCAAAACAAAAAACGCACCATTGCTGCCCAGAAATGAGGACCTGAGAGGAAGCCTGACGATTGTAATCCGTTGAGAAGAAGCATACGATGGCGTTGATGGCAAACTTAGCCCTGTAATCGGCGTTTTCATAGCCATCTCTTCAAACCTAATTTACTCGAGGGAGATCAAATAGTGTGATAATCTATTTACAATTTACAGGCAAGGAAGAGATTCTGCGAATCGTTGGATCTTCTTCTCTATCCGCCTCTCCTTTTGTGTGTATGGTTCTTTGTGGTCGTGATGGGTTTTCCCCTTCTTGTGTTTTTCTTTTTCTTATTAATTTAATCATCATATTTTTTTTTAAATTTTTGGATCAACCCACAGCCCAATAATCTTATTTTGGGCTTACATGGTAAGCATGAGCCCAATATATGCACATCCTAAGCACCGTGGCTTCAATCTATCTACCGTATATTTACATAATCACACCACCCAATCAGACCCATGCTATGCACGGGTTAACCTTGATATATTAATACGAATTGTTTTAGTAATTTTCAAAACTCTAATCTAATAACTAATATATAGTTTATCAAAATATATATGGGCTGTTCGGGCACCGCAAGCTTTTACGTTAGCTTAAGCTTTTTTGGTAGTTCAAGCTTTTTGGGTGAGAATGGTAACTATGTAGTTTTTTTAGTGTAAAAAGAAAGTGTGTAGACTAAATTTATTAAATAAGTAAATATGCACCTATATAAGGATTAAGTTAAAATTTGGGTCACTTTTTTTTCATCATTGAAAACAGCCGTCTCTCATCCTTCCCCGACGACAAAAAGCTTCAACGATTTTCGCAATGTCCATACCTAATTCTTCATCAAATTCAACATAGATCTTGTCATATCCTTATATGCTCCATCAATCAACTCAAATTCTTCCACGATTCTAGCCAAATTCATCAACTATCTTCCCGATTTTCAAACAGCACTAATCGGAAGAGGAAAAATTGGATAATCCGAAATCAATCCTTCAATAACAATCTTCAAGAGAATCGTTCATCCTCATTTAGTCAGGTATTAGAATTTTACCGATTTATGTTATAATTTTGGTTGAATGTGGTTGAGATTGTCTTCCTTTCACCTCAATATTTCACTTTCGTTTGTAACAGAGCAAATTTATGGTATTAATATGTGTAAAGTGTTAACAAATGAAGCTAAATTTGGGTAATAAGACGTGTTAAGTGTTATTGTGAATAGTTGGGTAACAAATGAAGGAAAATTTGGGTAATACGATGGGAAATCAGTTGTTGAGTATAGTTGGGTAACAAATGAAGGAAAATTTGGGTAATAAGATGGGAAATCAATTGTTGAGTATAGTTGGGTAACAAATGAAGGAAAATTTGGAGGCAATTGGGTAACACCTTATACATTATATATCATAGTTATTGTACATGAATATATAATGAAAATTTGTTATACAGGAATGACGTTTCTATACATTACGGCATATTTTGGAGGCAATTGGGTAGTGGAGGATGGAGAATGGATGTTTGTTGGAAATATCTCAAGTAAGCCATTGATTGTTGATGAAGGAATATCATTTGATGATCTAAAGACTTTGATTGTCTCGCGGTTCAAAATATGTATGTCAACGTTTGAAGTTGAGTTATCGTACAATAATCCTTTCAATTGCTCACTCCGGCCATTTGATGTTAATACATTAGAGGATTTTGAAGCTTTTGTGGAAATTAATAAAATGGAAAAGTTTTCTTGGAGTATTCCGTTGTGTATCAAAACAGTTGAAAAGTTGGATATTGTTTGGGTAATGAAATTGTGGAAGAGCCAATCAATGAAGTTTTAGCACTTGTATCACAAACAATGGGTGTAGAGCCTCAAACAGAAGATTGGGTAACAGAAGATCTGGTGACAGAAGATCAGGTAACAGAAGATTGGGTAACAGAAGATCGGGTAACAGAAGATTGGGAAATTATGAAAGGCAAAACTTACAAGAACAAAACAGAAGTGAAGAACTCATTGTGTTTAAATGCAATAGTGGAATGTTCTCAATACAGAATAGTGAAATCAAGAAAGAGGTCCGTAACAGCAAGGTGTATTGACAAAGAGTGCAAATGGAGGGTGTGTTTCACAATGCAAGGAAAATCATCAACCTTTATCACAACAGCGTTTGAAAAAACACACACTTGTTCAATGCACTTGAGGAGGAAAAACAAGAGGAATCCTTCATTTTATGTCATAGCTAAAAAGGTGAAAGCAATGTAAGTAATACCCAACCTTCATCTTATGTCAACACTTAATTTTGTAACCATATGTTTGAATACAAAGTTATGTTATATGCAAGACTATTACCAAAGACATTGATATATTAATACCAAAAATTGTTACAAAATAGGTTAATACCCAAGTAGTTTGTGTTCAATAATCTTACACAATAGGTTAATACACAAGATTGTTACCCAAGTAGTTTGTAGTTTTTTTAGTGTAAAGTGTTGTTGAGCATTCCTATTACCCGACTTGTTATACTATGTTATATCGTGTTAATATGTATGTATTTTACAGGTATGGTAATACTAATACATTACCTTCGGTCAATCAATTATCACTATTATGAAAAGTCTACACCATGTTGATGCTAGCTACTGGAAGTGTTGGAAAGCACAAGAAGTTGTCAAAGACATGATAAGAGGAACGTCAGAGGATAATTACAAGGAAATGCCGTCTTACTTATACATGTTGATGTATTCCAACCCAGGAACCGTTGTTCATTTGGAACGTGATGATAATAATCGATTCAAATATTTATTTCTGGCCTTTGGGCAATCTATTAGAGGAATCAAGCAATGCGAAAGGTAAGAAATGTCCTTCAATTATTCGTTCATATAATATGTTGGGTATCTTATATTTAGATATATTGTTAAAAATATAACAAATGACAAATTAAATATAGGTGATTACAGTAGACGGTACTCATTTGAAAGGAAAGTATGGAGGAGTGTTGTTACTTGCATGTGCACAAGATGCAAATCAACAAATATACCCGATTGCATTTGCGATTGTTGATGGGGAAAATGATGCCTCGTGGGAATACTTTTTCAGAAACATGAAGCAGATCATACCGGACAACATTGAACAAGTGTTTATTTCTGATAGACATAATTCTATAAAAAAAGGTATTGCAACCCACTATGAAAGAGCATTCCATGGATTTTGTATTTGGCATATTAAAGGGAATCTTAGAAAGAGGACAACATCAAACAAAGTCTTGTGAATGTTCATAGATGCTGCAAAGAGTTATAAAAAGGTGAAGTGCATGGAACTACTTAATAATATAACAATGGTAAGTTTCATTTATCTTAACAATCAATTTCTATCTGTATTTTAATTTAAGTTATATTTCTTGATTCACCTAGTTCATTGGGTATTTGACAGGAGAAACCAAGGGTTGGAGAGTTACTTCAAGAGATTGACATTTCAACATGGACGCTTGCATTCTCTCCGGCTAAAAGGTACAACATTATGACAAGTAACAATGCTGAAAGTGTGAATAAAGTTTTGAAGGATGGAAGGGAGTATCAAGTTTTAGCATTGTTGGATGAGATTAGACAGTTCATGTGTAGATGGTTTGCAGAGCGTCGTCAGAAATCTAATGCTTGGGTAGATTTAGCTCCTCCAAATATTGAAGAAAAAATCCAAAAGAGGTTTGTAGAGTGTTCAGACTACTTTGTTTACGTGATGGATGCGAATATATTGCAGTTTGAAGTACGAAAGGGAGAAGAACGTGAAATAGTTTGTTTGGAATTACGATGTTGTACATGCCACGAGTTCGACATTGAAGAAATTCCGTGTATTCATGCCATAGCTGCAGCCAAACGTGTGAATCAAAACCCATCTTCCCTCATTGGAAAATATTACACTTGTGAAAATTGGAAGTTTGGGTATGTGGAAACAATATATCCTGTACCTAACAAATCAGAATGGAATGTTCCTTTGGAAACTGCAATGTTGGCATGTGACCCTCCTAAGAGGCGTAAAAGGATTGGAAGAATGGCAAAAGCTAGGATTAAAGCTTCATGGGAAAAGGATCGCAAGAGGAAATGTAGTTGTTGTGGTATAGTTGGACATAACAAAAAGACTTGTACAAATCAACCAAAGTAAGATGTTTGGATGAGTAGGAAGTGGATTATGAACTCGTTTTTACAGGTTTTTTGAGGAAGTTTCGGAGTATGTTTTTACAGATTTGTAATGAAAATTATTGTTACACAAGTGAAATTGTTACTTTGATAATATTTTTCATACTTAAGCATGTAACTACTAGATCAAAATAGTTAATAGTTAAAAGCACAAGTTGTTGTCACACAATGACATAAAAGTTAAAAACAGTTACCCAACTTTTACATAAACTTAGTACACAAACTTCATGAATGGTAACCTTATGAACTTTTACACAACTTTGATAACGTACTATGTTACCCAACGTCAAAAATAGTAACCTACATTATTACCCAACGTTGTTACCGAAAGTTATGAACTTTTAACAACTTTGATACACTACTTTGTTACCCAACCTTATGACTTGTGTTACCCAAATTTGTTACCCAACTATATTACACAACCTTAAGGACTTTGTTACCCAAACGTTATTACCCAATGTTGTTACCCAAAGTTATGAACTTTGAACAACTTTGATACCCTACTTTGTTACCCAACGTTGTTACCCAAACTTATGAACTTTGTTACCCAACTTTGTTACCCAACTATATTACACAACCTGAAGGACTTTGTTACCCAACTTTGTTACCCAACTATATTACACAACTTTATTACCCAACCTTAAGAACTTTGATACCCAAATTTATTACCCAATCTTAAAAAATGTTAATCAAGTTTGATAACAAAACGTAGATGTTAAAAAATTAAGACATAACTAGTTTTAAAAGCAAAACATAACAAGTTCACTACATTTATAAGCAAGGCATAACTAGTTCATAAGTAAATATTCAGAAATCGTTCAAATGTCGAGAAATTAGAATGTGACTACATCAAAATATACAACAAAACCCAACAGATTCAGAATGTGACTACATCAATCATCAAAATATACAACAAAACCCAACAGATTCAGAATGTGGCTGCATCTATCCAAGTTACTGCATCTCATAAGGCTTATACCAATCCCTTACAAAAAGTACATTGGCAAGCTGTTCTCTGTAGGCAGCAACATAATCGTCATTGATCATCGATAAATCATCACGGCCAGATGACAAATATTGGATGTACTTGACTGTGAAAATTCCACAACTTCCCCTAAAATATAACAATAGTTAAATTTGAAAACATAATGAGTTTATAAATAAATTGATATAGGTAAATTGATAGAAAATGTATACATACCCATCTATATTTATTGGACAGTTTGCCTTCCTTGCAACCTTGAACTGCTTTGTCAAATTATCACCGAGCCTTGAATGCTTCCCATGAAGCCTCAACACATGAGGCAACATACAAGAAAGAGGCTTTAACAAATCAACCAGTTTGACATCGGTGAGCAGACCGGGTTGACAATCACATACATAAATGCACCAATGGAGGAGGTTGATCTCCAATGCAACCCAATGGTTGCCAAGAATGTGATATGGAGAATAGATGACATCAACATCGTATACATTCTTCCGGAAAAATGCCGGTTGATCTCCTGTTAATGTATCATACATCTTCCCACCAAAATCTTCGTAAGCATCAACACCTACTTCAGAAAATTCCTTGAAACGTATTTCGCTGTATGCATTTTCCCAGTTACAGCCTAAAATGGCAACACGGCCATAGATTTCGGGATACTCGATAACAAATTTGCGTAAAAGCATAATAAGCTCATCTATTTGCTGAAAAAAGATAACACCAAAAGACAGAATTCAAGTATAAATAACACCACAAAACTGTGCATTGGGTAACAAAAAAAATGTGTTACCTTATCCCAAATCCATCCGCCCGTTTTTAAAACAGCTTCCAAAGTCTTTGCTGACAAAGGATGAATATATCCTTGAATGCGAGCTTTGTCATCCGGAGCTTTAATGAACTTGTACAACGATTCACGTTCTGTCGTAGAGAGAAAGCTGTGTTTGGGAACCTTAGGCAACTTAACTTTGCTCCTAAAAGGGGTCTTTTTGAACTGGCTTTCTTTGCGTAAACGCAAGCTAACCCTCAGTTTTGGTGGTTCATCTGGAGCAATATCGTGCAAATTGAAAAAGATAAAAAAAAACCAGATTTATAACAAAAGTACATAATATATAGTGTTATCCAAGTATATGTATATACCTTAGATTTTCCAACATCAACAATATTGACATTGGCATTGCCTTCACTGCCTTCCACATTGCAAATTTCAACTGCAGCGGCTTGAGCTTCCTTGTCTTCCACGTCCTCAAGATTGGTAACTTCACCTGCTGCAACTTGAGGTTCCTCGTCTTCCTCGTCCTCAAGATTTCCAACTTCAACTTGCAGCATGCTCGGGTTGCTTAGACGAAGAAGCATCCCGGTAGAAGCTGTTTTAATTACATTTTTTGATTCAATCCAGGACTTAAGTTTGGTAACAGTACGATTACCAAACAAAAATATTTCAGTATCAATTTTCTCATAGAGAACACCTAAATCTCTAGAGTAAGAAACTAAATCTTCAATTGTATTCCCTTGAAGTTGAATTTGTTCAGCCAACTGAAGCTGCACATTCTTCACTTCATTCAGCTGATCAAGAATTAATGTTACCCAAGATGGTGTACTCCCAACACTGCAGTGAAGAATAAATTTTTTTTTATTACATTACACTTGTAAAAAATATATAAAATACTGAGTAAAATATATACTCACGTAGGATCACCACCAATTGTGCCAATTGCGGGATCAACAGGCTCCTGATCATCAGCAACTGAGACAATCTGGGGAGCCTTACCCTTAGACCTTTTGGGGTAACTACAAAATCATAAAAAATACAACTCTGTTAGCAATCTCTATTACCCAACCTTTTACCCAAACCTTATGAACTATTACCGTGAAGAAGGAGAAACAACCTTCCTTTTCTTCGATTCCTTCTTCACAACAGGCTCGGAAGGTTCCGAAGGCTCAACAGGTTCAGCGGGTAAAATAACAAGAGTCTTGGTCTTAGACCTGTTTGGGTAACTAAAAACATATTACAAAACATTTAATGTAAGAACTATAACCAAAATCAAAAGAATAAGTAGGAATGTAAAATTTACCGTGAAGAAGGAGATGCAGGAGTGGACATATCAGCCTCCTGGAACGCCGTCTTCTTCTTCTTCTTCTTCTTCTTCTTCTTCTTCTTCTTCTTGTCAACTGGTTTGTGGGGAATAGGTTTAGAAACAACAAGTTTCTTAAGGGGATTAACAAAATCAACCCTATCAGATTCTTGTTCAACCGAAACTTTGATTTGTTTAGAACTGTCAAAAAATTAGAAAATTAAGTGAATTGAAACTAAAATAACTTAAATATATGAAATAGTACAAACCTTTGTTTATGAACATCTTCACTGATTGAATTACCAATTTGAACAGAACAAGCATCCAAGCCCAACTCAAATAAATCTTTAAGTCTAGAATCTATACACTCATCATCCCACCAATCCATGTCATCATTCTGTTCACTAAACTCAACAGATTTTATACTATCATCATCCAATGAAGAAACAACAGCCTTAATATCACCATACCCAAAAGCTTTCCTAGATTGGGTACGTGACTGATACTTTAAAGTAAGTATTGTAGCAGTTTGATCAATGTGTGCAAACAAGGATGCCAACGATGGAATGGCCTCAAAAACCATTATCTAGAAACATTAAAAACTATAAAAATTAGTATAAAGCAAATAAGAATGAGACTAATATAAAACAAAATGTAACAAAGAACGGCACCTGTAAAGCAAGAGGAAAGCCGCCTATGTTATAGTTCAAGCTGACTCTTTCCTTTGCAGGATCACAAGATTGAAGAAAATGAAGAGTATGGAAAAAGGCATGACTCCCCTAGTTATAAGTGTCAAACGCATCCATATCATTCACAAGATTAATAAAAAACTGGGATATCATAGTCTTCTTATCCCTAGAAACTAATACTCCTTCAACAAACAAAAGTAAAGCCATTTTCAACTTATTCGGAGATTCTGCAGGTTCAGTTTTATAGAGCTCTTCAAGATGAGCAATTGTGCATCTATCGTGGCCAACTGCATCCTTCATATCACAATGCTCCACTACTATTTGGTCAAAGTAGTCAGATTTTGAACAATCAAGACGAGTAATGATAGCAAACTCAATAATTCCAAAGCGTAAAAGTTTGTTACCAATTCCAAACCACATAGATTTTTTTTTGTTGGTAACAACTTGACGAAGAAGTAGAAAATGAATAAGCTTGTTAGAAGTTCGAAGCTTATCTCCCATTTTGATTATGTCTTGAAATATGCCATGGGAGAAAATGATTTTGTCACGAGGTGACAACCCTTCTAAAATAAATGGAATCAACGACACTCGAGAGAAGTTGTTGATTCGGGAATTCTCAATAGAGGGGGTCTCGGTAAATCTATAATTAAACTTCAAAAAACCAAAACAATATTAGTAATTAATTTGGGTAATAAATGAGAGATAGAGAGTACAGAAAGTACGCACTTGAAAAGATTTTGAACTGCTTGGTCCGGCCTTGCTTAACTTCAACTGAAATAAGTAGAAGAAAATATACAAATTCATAAACAGCTATATAGAAATTGCAAACTATCTATAAGCAACTATTGTAAAAGAAGTATTCATTTGTATTGATATTAGCCAGCTGCTCGACAACAAATATTCAACAGAAACAAGTACATAAAAGGACTTACAAATTTTGAAGTATCAGGTTCATCTTGAAGAGATGCTTGATCTTTAGTAGACATTATATTACATGAGAACATATAAGAAAACATAAGCATATTACCCAACAGAGAAGAACAAATAATAATAAAAAAGACTATTACCAACAGAACAAAACAAAGAGAAAGAGAATAATACACATTCAAATGTAAGTACATTAAAGAAAACACCATATAAGACACAATTATGTTATGGACAAACCTATTACCCAAGACTTTGATATAAATACCAACTGTGGTACTTTTTTTATTGGATGTGTGACGTGCTTTATATTTTTTGCTACCTTTGTGGTGCAAGGACAAAAAGAGCCCTTAATTTACCCCTAAACAAAATATGATGAGCTGGGTGATGGTATAGTCAAGTACAAAAATTATGCACATTCATATACACCAAGACATCTGACATGTAAAAAGACTTTTGGGTAGGCTAATTGCAAAACAAAAGAGTTTAGTAATATACATTTTTTAGACGAAATCAAAGAAGTGATGAATATATGATGAATACTCAGTTACCTAGTCTATTTTTATAACATACTTGTTCCTGAGAAGTTAACTTAATTATCATTGTGCCTAACATAAGGTTGTTGTGCCTAACAGAATATATTGTGGAGAAACATAATTGATTGCAAAGCTCACTGGCGTTATTTGTATTTGTTTGTTGTTTGAACTGACATTCATCCTCCTTCAACCCAACCCTAGTTTGTGTGTTTAATTTATTTGCTACTACATAAAATTGATTAAGAAGGTCTATTTTAAAAACGTAATAAAAGAAGTGAAGAGTCCTCAGTTAGTGTTAGGAACAAACCCTAGGTTGTGTGTATAATTTAGTCACAAGCAGGTCCAGCATAGTGTTGGGAAGAAAGACGACGACAAGAAATTGATGACTTAGGATGAGGATTAGGTTAAAACATGGAAGCAGGGGACCATTAATGAGAAAGAAGAAGAAAGCCGAGGAGCGAAGGAGGAGAACCTGGTGAGGAGAAATCGCCGCCGAAATCGCCACCGAAATCGCCGCTAGGTTTGTGTAAGAGCCGTAGTCTTTCGACCGAGCTCGGACCATAGCCGAGATAGGCTTTGGGCCAAGCTTGGCCAGCCGCACCTGCGGGCACATGGTGCCGCCCCTGCGGCTTCCCGCCCCTGCGTCCCTGGATGCCGCCCCTGCGGTTTCCGGCGGCTGCAGCCGGCTTTGTTGACTCCTTTGACCCGTGCTTTACCCTTTACTCTTCTTATTCCTTATCTTAGCTGATCAAGGGTTTATTTCTTCATCTTTCTTCCCAGCTCTCACGCCTTGCTTGCCTCCTTGCTCCCTTGCCCTTCCTTGATCTTGTTCTTGTTCTCTTTTGGCTTTGGAAGAGTTTTGAGTGTAACTTGTGTTGGTGGATGGATGATGTATGCTGAGCTTGAAAGCCAGCTGCTAAGTGTGTGGTCTCCCCCTGTAGCCTAGAACTCCCCAGGTGGTAAGTGATCTTGCTTCCTTTCTTTCCTTTCCTTGATTCCATATCCGTAGCTTAAGTTTAGATGTATGTATAGGTATGTATTGATGTGGGTTATGTAGGTATATACTTGTATGTAACTTTGGATAAGTGAAGACGTGATTTGATCACGAGAAGAGCCGGAGAGAAGCCGCGGGATAACTTCCTGCGTTGTCGCCGCCCCCGCGGCCAGAATCCGCCGCCCCTGCGGCACCTGTGCCGCAGCGCCCGCGCCGTGCCAGCGGCCCGTGTCACCGCCCCCGCGGCTGAGTACCGCCGCGCCTGCGGCCGCCTGTGTTCCGTCCTGCGTCTCTTCTTCACGCAGGTGCGTCTTGTTCCGGTTCTACCTAGAGTAAGGTAGATCCTTTCCTTCCCTAGTATGAGCGGTAGTAGCATGCTAGGTATGAGAACGAGGTTGGACCGAGAGTGAGTACGGTACCGGTTATGCCGGTTACGGCCTTGAGGTTTACGAGTTGGAATATGATCCGTATGGATCCCTTGGGTCTAGGTGTGACCCCCTGTTATGGATGTGTTTGTGATGTATGTGTTATACCTTGTTTAGGCTGCGTTGATCTCTAGAGCGGAGCCGATTGTGTTTGAGTCTGAGACTCCCGAGGTTGAGGTAAGTCCATAGGACTTACTTAGCTGCTATCCATACATTGGATGTGTGCATGAGTGGTGTGTGTGCTATATGATTGATAGCCTGAGTTATGATGTTTACCGACCTATGGTATAGCGATTGCCCATTGTAGGGCTTTGACAGCTTTGCCCTGCCATCCCGCGTGGAGACAAAGAGGTTCTCTGCAGACAGGCCAGATCTGGAAGTGGGACGGGCACTTGCTCCACTCCCATAGGGTACACGGGAAGTGTGACCAGATCACCACTCCAGCTGGTAACCTCCCCGAGAGGCGAGGGTTATATTCCTCGTGTCACCTATGTTCATATTGATATCTATATTTATATGATTCGTATGTGGGACCACTTATAATACAGATAATAAACCGGGTAAATACGTGATATCATGTTGTGGTGTTTATGATTTTATGACGTGTGTTTGTGCTCCTGCATCTTCTTATATATGTGTATAGTTAGCTAACGGTTTCATACCGTGTTGTAGACCTTGCAGGTTAGGAGAACTGCAGAGTGATCCAGAGGGGGTGATCTGCTGAGGGCTCCGTACACTGGGTCGTTCTCGTGGGACTTGGGGACATTTTGATTATGTATATTTCTGTTATGTTTTGATTGTACTCAGCAGTCTTCGGTGTAAACCTTTTGATATTTTTTTTATTCCAGGTTGTGTTTTGGTTTTAATCTATCTGTGCCTTGTTGTAAGATCAGTGAACTTGTTGTCAGGCTAGGGCCAGGATCCATTGTGAGATCCTAGCCCAGTAGCACCTCGAGTCCTACGGATTTGGGGTGTTACGGAGGTGGTATCAGAGCCCAGGTTGACAACAATGGCACTTGTAATCTGCGATAAAGGTCGAATAGATAAATAAACAGAACCCGAAAGGGGTCTGACTTTTCAAAAGGTTTTTGGTTTGGAATGAGTACAAAGTGATTTGGGATATCGTGTACGTGAGCCATCACCCCTCTGAAGATCTCGACTGTATATGTATATATATAGATAGATATTATTTGCTGTGATGTTGTGATATATACCTATACATATGACATATATATAGCCTTTTGAGTTAGGTTACGTCCTCTGCAGATGGTTCAGACTAGAGCCTTACCTGCAGCTGGACGGGGTAGGGGTAGACCTCCTCTAGGTAGAGGACGAGGTCAGGTTCCTGCTGTGGATCCGCGTGCAGCAGAGGAGGTTCATGTTAAGGTTGCTGAGAGTGTCGTCCCTGACACGGGACCAACATAGCTGGAAGACAGAGTCCACAGCGAGTCCAGTCAGATGACTTGGATAATGTTTTCATGGAGGGACCAGCGTTCCGCGAGTATATCCATCAAGTGGCAGAGGCTGCTAGAGCGGGTAGACCTATCCCGGATCTGCCACCACATGAGGGATCAGCCGGGAGATCCCATACTGTTACTCAGGTGCCAGCTGTACCGGCACTTGCTGCTGAGATTGCTAGAGTTATAGAGGAGCATCGAGGGCCTCGACAAGACAGTTGGTTGAAGGCGTTTCATCATATGGGAGTACCCCCTTTCTCTGGGAAGGTGGGGTTAGAGGTGGAACTGTGGATAGGACATGTAGACTCGGCTTTAGAGTCTATCAGATGTCCAGCTGATAGACAAATAGAGTTAGTACAAACTCTGTTCAGGGATTTAGCACAGCACTGGTGGAGATCAGTACGGGGTCAGATGACTAGTTATGATCAGATGAGGAGTATGACCAGAGAGCGTTTCTGCCCTGCCTCATTGAGGAGGGAGAAACTGCGGGATTTTGTTGAAGCCGGATTTGAGGATGTGCCAGTTTCAGAGGCCATCCGGAGATTTCAGGAGGAGCTGACATTATTGGGACCAGCTGCACCATCTGCAGATCAGCATGTGTATCTCTTTTCCCGACGACTGAGGGATGCCACCTGGGCCTATATGGCGGGATTTCACTGTGAGTCATTGATGGACTATCAGGACAGAGCCGTCGACTATGAGCGAGAGCGGACTAGTCAGGGGAGAGCTTCTCGGACCGGAGGGTCTGAGAAGAGGCAGCGTACTGGGCAGGCCAGTGGTACTACTGGAGCTGCTAGTGCAAGGCGAGATCAGAGTCGCCAGAGTCATCTCTTATCTGCACCAGTTACAGATAAGGGACGACCGTGCTACAATTGTGCGGGGTATGGACATATACAATCAGAATGTACGAGGCAGACAGTGATTTGCTACATATGTGGTGGACGAGGACACAGAGTTGTCTTTTGTAGACAGGGTGGAGCATCGTCTCAGCAGGGTTCTATTCCTGCTAGTGTAGCTGGGGGTGGACAGAGGCCACCTCAGCAGCAGCAGACACAGGGACATTAGAGAGTCCTAGATTATCCTACCACTCAGGGATTTACTCCCGGGTTATTTAGAGGTAGAAGTCATGGCGGGAATGCCGCTGATACCAGAGGAGCTCAGGGCAGAGCCTTTGAGCTGAGGAGCGCCGAGGAGCTAGATGCACCGACTACTACAGGTATCCTTCTGACTCATGGTTTACCTGTTAGAGTTGTGTTTAATACGGGTGCTACGCACTCTTTTATATCTGATGCCTATGGGGAGTGTTTGGTTTTGGTTTTGACTGAGGGGACACCCTTCAGTATTGGGTTACCCGATGGTAGTAGGGTCATAGGTACCCATGTGATGTTTTGTTTGTCTCCTTTATGTAGAGACCTGTATGTTATCTGTTGATCCTTTTATCTTGCCAGTAGTGCCTGAGAGTGACCTTTTTGGTATGGCTTAGATGCGTAGGCATCAGACTATACCAGTTATAGGGTGGAGAACTGTTACAGTCTCTGCCGGGTTGGGTCCGATGGAGATTTTCTGAGGCTAGTACATTAGGAAATCAGGTATGATTATCAGCGCAGTACGTGCCGCGAGATTGGTTGCACAGGGTGACGAGGCCTTCTGGTGTTATGCCAAGAAGGAGGAGAGAGAATCCAACGTTAGAGGACATCCCAATTGTCTGCGAGTTACAGATGATGTGTTGAATCATTCAGTTGCCGTCTCAGAGGAGCGTGGACTTTGAGCTGTGGAAGGTGAATTTGGTACGAGATCGAACTCGAGGGCCATGCTGAATGGCGCCTGTGGAGATGTTAGAGTTGAAGAAACAACTCGAGGAGTTGACAGCGAAAGGTTTATACGCCCTAGTGTATCCCTATGGGGAGTACCGGTCTTCTTCATACAAAAGACGGACAAATTGTTGAGGATATGTATGAGCCACAGAGAACTTTATGCTGAGTTCTTTTGGTGTGAGTTCTGGATGCCAGAGGTAGCATTCCTGGGTTCCATTGTTTCCACCAAGGGATCCAGATGAATCCGGTGAAGATAGAGGTTGTAGCAGCACGAACGATACCGACGAACGTCAAGGAAGTACATAATTTCCTTGGCCTAGCCGGCTATCACAAACGCTTTGTGGAGGGCTTTTCTATGATTGCCCATCCACTGATGAGGTTGCTGAGGAAGACTACCAGATTTGTGTGGTCTGATCAGGGTATGCAGAATTTTGAGTAGCTGAAGAGATGTCTGATTTCCGTTCCTGGGTTGGCACGGCCAGAGGGTACAGTTGATTTGTGGTTATAGAGATGCATCCAAGCTAGACTTAGGAGGTACATGGATACAGCAAGGTTGACAGTTCAGTAGCTGTGACAGAGAGACTTGATCTGGTTAGAGTGGATATCTAGTTTCCCGATGAAGATCCGAGAAGGGATATTTCGGGATGAGGCCCACAGTTCCTGCTAGGAGCAGATGGAGCTTTGAGACGCCGCAATCGCGCCTGGGTACCGCTGATGCGGAGTTGAGCCAGAAGATTTTGCGAGAGGCATTGTACGCCGTAGTCAGTGCCCTGGTACGAGCAGATGTACCAGGATTTGAGACGTTGTAGTGATGGGTAGGGCTAAAGCCCGATGTAGCCGGATTTATGGCACCGTGAGCGACCTGCCAGCAGGTCAGGACAGAGCATCACAGACCGGGAGGTGAGCTCCACCCACTTCCTGTTCCACAGAGGAAGTGGGAGGACGTCACCATAGATGTTGTAACTGGGCTGAGACCGAATCGAAGTTTGATATTATCGGGTTATCGTAGACAGATTGACGAAGACGGCACGTTTCCTTCCTATTCGGGAAACGTGGCTGATGGGCAGATTAACTGAGGAGTACACTAGGCAGATAGTGAGACTCCATGGGGTACCGAGGACGATCGTCTCAAGCAGAGAGGGCCGATTCACCTCGAGGTTTTGGCAGCAGATTCAGACTACCCTGGGGACGAGTTTACACTTCAAGACTGCATTTCATTCTCAGACAGATGATCAGCCAGAGAGGATCCTTCAGATATTGGGAAGTATACTGCGAACTGGTGTGTTGAATTGGAGACAAGTGGAGACGGATCATCTTCCACTAGTTGAGTTCTCATACAACAATGGTTAGTATGCATCTTTTCGGATGGCCCTATGAGGCACTGTATGGACAGAGATATCGAACTCTGTTAGGCTGAGATGAGCAGAGCAGGGACAGTGATTTGACACCTGATAAGGTTCAAGATGATGGGATTCGAGTAGCCCTGGTTAGAGAATGATTGCTGACTGTGCAAAGCCGTCAGAGGTTGTATACCGATAGGAGGCGTAGACCTCTAGAGTTCAGAATTGGAGCCTAGTATGGCTGAGAGTGTCTCCGACACAAGGTGTTATATGCTTTGACATTAAGAGGAAGTTGAGAGCGCAACTTACAGATAGCTCTGTCTCCGAGATTCTAGGATTTACCCTGGGTTTCATGTGTCTCAGCTGAGGGACTACATACCAGCTCCGAGACACACTGTGAGTTATGATGATTTGGTGGTTGAGCCAGACCACATCTGTATCAAGCATTCTATTACAGTCCTAGGCAGAGGCATGAGATGCATGCGTTTATAGAACATTCCTGTGTTGAGGATACAATGGTTGAGACGAGAACCTAATGAGGCTACGGGAGAGACTGAGGATAGTATCCAGAGGAACTATCCAGAGTTATAGGCGGGGATAAATATACCTATAGGATCCAGGAGTAGGTCTTATGGACTAGCATGAGGAGCAGTATGATTACGTGCTTATGTGCTTATATGCTATGCTATGTTTATTTTTTGTGCTAGCTATGATGTGTTTATGATCTTACTAGATCTTGTTGTGCTAGTACGACTGTTAGGTATAGCTGGAGATGGTTCTTACCTCCATGCTATTGTGATACGACTGTTAGGGATAGCTGGAGATGGTTCCTACCTCCATGCTATTTTGATGGACATAGTTTGGATGGAGATGTCTTCTCCATGCCCCGATGATGGTTTGGCTAAAGATGTCCCTCTACGCCCCGGATAGTAGTGTGATCTTTTGAGGTATGGTGTCATATGGGTTGATACCTTCTGTACGAGATATGATACCTCTGATAGAGAGAGTGTATCCCGGTTTTGAGTGTGAGTGCTTTCGGAGTTTGTACAAGTTTCGGGACGAAACTTGTTTTTAGGGGGAGAGATGTAAGAGCCGTAGTCTTTCGACCGAGCTCGGACCATAGCCGAGATTGGCTTTGGGCCGAGCTTGGCCAGCCGCGCCTGCGGGCACATGGTGCCGCCCCTACGGCCCTAGATGCCGCCCCTGCGGTTTCCGGCGGCTGCAGCCGGCTTTGTTGACTCCTTTGACCCGTGCTTTACCCTTTACTCTTCTTATTCCTTATCTTAGTTGATCAAGGGTTTATTTCTTCATCTTTCTTCCCAGCTCTCACGCCTTGCTTGCCTCCTTGCTCCCTTGCCCTTCCTTGATCTTGTTCTTGTTCTCTTTTGGCTTTGGAAGAGTTTTGAGTGTAACTCGTGTTGGTGGATGGATGATGTATGCTGAGCTTGGAAGCCAGCTGCTAAGTGTGTGGTCTACCCCTGCAGCCTAGAACTCCCAAGGTGGTAAGTGATCTTGCTTCCTTTCTTTCCTTTCCTTGATTCCATATCCGTAGCTTAAGTTTAGATGTATGTATAGGTATGTATTGATGTGGGTTATGTAGGTATATACTTGTTTGTAAATTTGGATAAGTGAAGACGTGATTTGATCACGAGAAGAGCCGGAGAGAAGCCGCGGGATAACTTCCTGCGTTGTCGCCGCCCCCGCGGCCAGAATCCGCCGCCCCTGCGGCACCTGTGCCGCAGCGCCCGCGCCGTGCCAGCGGCCCGTGTCACCGCCCCCGCGGCAGAGTACCGCCGCGCCTGCGGCCGCCTGTGTTCCGTCCCTGCGTCTCTTCTTCACGCAGGTGCGTCTTGTTCCGGTTCTACCTAGAGTAAGGTAGATCCTTTCCTTCCCTAGTATGAGCGGTAGTAGCATGCTAGGTATGAGAACGAGGTTGGACCGAGAGTGAGTACGGTACCGGTTATGCCGGTTACGGCCTTGAGGTTTACGAGTTGGAATATGATCCGTATGGATCCCTTGGGTCTAGGTGTGACCCCCTGTTATGGATGTGTTTGTGATGTATGTGTTATACCTTGTTTAGGCTGCGTTGATCTCCAGAGCGGAGCCGATTGTGTTTGAGTCTGAGACTCCCGAGGTTGAGGTAAGTCCATAGGACTTACTTAGCTGCTATCCATACATTGGATGTGTGCATGAGTGGTGTGTGTGCTATATGATTGATAGCCTGAGTTATGATGTTTACCGACCTATGGTATAGTGATTGCCCATTGTAGGGCTTTGCCCTGCCATCCCGCGTGGAGACAAAGAGGTTCTCTGCGGACAGGCCAGATCTGGAAGTGGGACGGACACTTGCTCCACTCCCATAGGGTACACGGGAAGTGTGACCAGATCACCACTCCAGCTGGTAACCTCCCCGAGAGGCGAGGGTTATATTCCTCGTGTCACCTATGTTCATATTGATATCTATATTTATATGATTCGTATGTGGGACCACTTATAATACAGATAATAAACCGGGTAAATGCGTGATATCATGTTGTGGTGTTTATGCTTTTATGACGTGTGTTTGTGCTCCTGCATCTTCTTATATATGTGTATAGTTAGCTAACGGTTTCATACCGTGTTGTAGACCTTGCAGGTTAGGAGAACTGCAGAGTGATCCAGAGGGGGTGATCTGCTGAGGGCTCCGTACACTGGGTCGTTCTCGTGGGACTTGGGGACATTTTGATTATGTATATTTCTGTTATGTTTTGATTGTACTCAGCAGTCTTCGGTGTAAACCTTTTGATATTTTTTTTATTCCAGGTTGTGTTTTGGTTTTAATCTATCTGTGCCTTGTTGTAAGATCAGTGAACTTGTTGTCAGGCTAGGGTCTGGATCCATTGTGAGATCCTAGCCCAGTAGCACCTCGAGTCCTACGGATTTGGGGTGTTACAGTTTGATCCGAGAGAGAGAATAGTAAGGGAGCGGCCAAGCGGGGAAGGAGAGAAGAGTGAAAAAAACAAAAAAAAACGTATTTATACCTACACAATTAGTCCCACTAATTAATCAACCCTACGTAGTTTATACTAAGATTAAAATAAGTGCATTTATAGCCCATTTAACTCAAGCTTTTTAGATAGTTATTCGAGTAGTTTAATGAGAGACTTTGTAAAATTTGAAAAGCTAACGAAAAATCTAATTGATGTTCGATAAAAGTAGATGTTTGATAGATATATTCGATAACTTTACCAAAAAGGACAAATATTAAAATATTTTTAAAATATAAGAGAGATGACACAAGGGGTAAATTTGGAAAAAATAAGTGAAAGCTACACAATAATCTCCACAAAGCTATAACTTCATAAAATTCCTCAAAAAATCTCCTCAAAAAGCTTTCTAAAAATCTAATCTCCACAAAAAGCTTGTGTTCCAAACACTAACGAGTTTTTTTAAAAACACAAATCTCTAGTAAAATCTACACAAAAAACTTCAACGAACACAACTATATGACTCTAACCTCGAAATGTTAAAATTAAATCAATATTTTTAATTAAATCTCTAACTAATGAATATTAAAGTTTTAAAATTAGTATACCACTTATTTCTTCGAAGGAAATGAATCAAACATTAATATAATAGAAATAATATATCATTAATCATACATTTGGATTGAAACCGATCTCTTCCTTCAGCCGGCTCCGCGAATTTTTATTTGTTTATCGTTTTCATTTATAATTGAGCATCCAATTTGTTTTTTATACGACATTGGATCTACCATTTATGCAAAATAACACTACGGTGTGATTGTTAGGTTGGATGATGAATGCTCAAGCGTAGGCCAAACATGCATTGGTGGGGCGTAGTCATAGTCCGAGTACGGAGAAGTTGTGTCACATCAGCCGTTAAATTTAAGCATTTCGTGAAAGTATTATACTTTGCTGCTTTTTTTCATAAAGGTTTTGGGAGGAGGTTGGATACAATTGTAGAGATTTGTGACTGAAAGCTTGTCTTTTTCATTGATCTAACAAATAAAGTATTATAAACCCAAATAAAGGGATAAATCTAAATATACAGTACAATGTCCGACTCAATAATCTAACACTTCCCTCAAGCTAGAGGTGTGATTATCAACTTAAAGCTTTAACAATAACAGAAACTCGAAAAGATGAAATGATGACTTGATGGACTTCCTTCGTTCATTATGTTGGCGTGTATATGACGCTGGTAGGTTGGGCCCTAGGACGTAGGTAGATTAGCGTCCTAGGATAAGTTTCTTCACGACGGTTTATCCTTCTACCAAATTTTTTCGACCTTTCGATCCATTAGATTGTATGTCGTTCAGTGCATCGAACTATTTTACTTTATCAGCAAATACAAATACAAATACAAACTGTATAAATATGATAATATTGAATGAGAACAATTAGTAGGCAAAATCATTATTTTACACGAATATAAAAATTCCTTGTATATACTTTTTTGTTTTTTTTTAAAAAGAATATACTTTCTTTCTAAATAAAAGAATATACCTTTTTTCTTTTCTTTTTGTAATGGAAAATTTAAAGAAAACTGCAAGAGCAACACCATTTCCGGGTGGTTGATAAAATTGCATATAAAGGTTCAAAGTTGAGAAAAATAGTGCCAAGCTGCCAAAATTATGTGTTGAGTCGCGATCATATATCTGCATCATTAGAGATGATATCTTGTTCAATGATAGTTACCCGACATCAACTTTAAGCGCCCGATGAGTGTCCGATTTGTTGGAGCAGTGGAATAAAAACGGAATGAAATCGGTTAAGGGGAAAAGGAAATGGTTAGATTACTTGTGTTAAAAGACCTCTAAACAAACATAAGTTTTGATTGATTCAGAATTATTCTGTTATCGGGAATGATTCTCACCGCTTTCAAGTTTCAAACGAGCCCTAAATTTGATGCTAGCCACTACAAGTATACTACCTACGGGCTAGTTAGTATATTCACACTTTTAGTTGGGGTTACACTACTGTACTCTATATCGAAAACCTTACTAGCAAACTATGACTAATTATGAACAAACGAGCAAGTTTACAAGAATTCAGGCATATCACTCCGGCAAATTCATTGTATGTTCAACTGTTACAACCAGCAAAATACATTTCACAGTAACATTACACTACTACACTCTAGAGCTTCGGCTTGAAGAGGATGATTGCGGGGACATGATATGTTTATACATTTTACATTCTAGATGCCAAATCAACTAGATCGAACCGTTTCAATAGCAGCAACCAAATCATCAATTTTAGCCCCAGTTACTTCCTTCACAACCTCCTTGTGTTTCAGGATTTTGAAGGTAGGAACCACCCTAATGCCTAGTTCCTTAGCCAACGGCTGCAACATGAGACGAATATCACATAATTCTATTTGATCTGTTGTTTTCTCTATTGATTGCACAGAACGAGTAAAATGAGGGGAGAATATCGATTAGCAAACCTTATTATCTTGGTTACAATCCAGCTTCAGGAAGATGCAGTCGAGATATTTCTCTGATAGTTCCTGGAATTTTGGAGCTATGATTTTGCAGGGTCCGCACCTTAGCAAGTTGAAAAATCAATCACAAGAATAGAATCATAAAGCCAGCAAGCAATTGAATCCAATTAGAAACAATCACGATATAAAAGCTTCAAGTTGTTCATATTCATAGAGCGTATTGAATTTCAATCAGTCACATTTGGAACAAAAAGACAACAAGCTGACAGTATAAACAAAAACCAATGAATACTTCCTATATCTCGGTTAACTTCGCTACAACTTTGTTCCTAATCACATTTTACTGCAAGTTCGACATGATAATTCTTGTTAAATTTGTTGAAGAAACGGAAATCAAACAGAAATAACTTCATGTCAGCTGCTTAAAACCTAACCTTATCCAACCTTTATACTAGTAGATCACACGATCGCAAATCGAACGTCAAATCAACCAGAAAAGCGAGAAAGTGCGAGGAATAAAGCGAAAACTGAGTGGTAAGGAGGAGGTTATCACCATTGAGTGTACATATCAAGAACGACGGTCTTATCTCCGGCACCATTAACGATAGGCCAGAAAGTGTCATTGTTGACTTCAGTGACAGTTCCGACGAGCGAATCGCCGGCAACCGCTTCCAAACTTGACCTCACAGCGACTCTCTGTGGCTTTCTCCTGGTTGTTACAGTTGAAAACCCGAATCCGACTCCGGCAACTCTGTTGTAGCTTCTGGACGAATATTTACCAGCAAGAGCAGACGGAAGCGCCCGTTCAGAGGCAGTGATCGGTTGCAATGGCGACCAGGTAGTATGGGAGCCGGCGATTCGTAGCGCCATTATAAAGTCTATACCAGACAAGTAATCATCAATTTGACACCCAATAGTAGAGCTGAATCCCTACTTGGGAGAAAGAGAGCTAAGTCTTACTAATATAGAAGATTCATTCTTCTTGAAAGACCCAGAGAAGATTTATATCCTTGTCAGTTCATTATATTTCGACCCTCAGGGTCTTAGAAATCCTGCCATGTGTTTAGGGTACTTATTAAAACCTTTCAGTAATTACAGTGGTTTCTTGAAACTACTGGAACATTCACATATTAAGCTTTTCTTCTGGCACAAAATGGCGCTCTAGCATTTACGAGCTTAGGCTTAAATGTTCAAAGGTTTTGGTTTTCCTTCTAAGGGAAGGCCAAATAAGCTAATTGAAGCATAATTACAGCCAAGGTTACGATTTGTTTGCTAATCAACTAGAAGTCTATGGCCACCATCAGTGTAAACTAAGTAAAACTACATAATTTATCAACTTTTGAAATATGTTCAATTAGTAGATCAGCTAGCTACAACAATTACAACCTGACAAGTAAGAATCAAACATATCCAAATAAGAGTAGATGAAGTAGCAACAGCACAACCAAATTCATTATCTGAAAGCAATAAACCTAGATATACCAACTGGAATATATGAAGAAATATTGGTTCAAATTTTAGGCTCGTAGTAACGCTTACATAAGCGGAAATCAAAACAAAAAACGCACCATTGCTGCCCAGAAATGAGGACCTGAGAGGAAGCCTGACGATTGTAATCCGTTGAGAAGAAGCATACGATGGCGTTGATGGCAAACTTAGCCCTGTAATCGGCGTTTTCATAGCCATCTCTTCAAACCTAATTTACTCGAGGGAGATCAAATAGTGTGATAATCTATTTACAATTTACAGGCAAGGAAGAGATTCTGCGAATCGTTGGATCTTCTTCTCTATCCGCCTCTCCTTTTGTGTGTATGGTTCTTTGTGGTCGTGATGGGTTTTCCCCTTCTTGTGTTTTTCTTTTTCTTATTAATTTAATCATCATATTTTTTTTTTAATTTTTGGATCAACCCACAGCCCAATAATCTTATTTTGGGCTTACATGGTAAGCATGAGCCCAATATATGCACATCCTTTGCACCGTGGCTTCAATCTATCTACCGTATATTTACATAATCACACCACCCAATCAGACCCATGCTATGCACGGGTTAACCTTGATATATTAATACGAATTGTTTTAGTAATTTTCAAAACTCTAATCTAATAACTAATATATAGTTTATCAAAATATATATGGGCTGTTCGGGCACCGCAAGCTTTTACGTTAGCTTAAGCTTTTTTGGTAGTTCAAGCTTTTTGGGTGAGAATGGTAACTATGTAGTTTTTTTAGTGTAAAAAGAAAGTGTGTAGACTAAATTTATTAAATAAGTAAATATGCACCTATATAAGGATTAAGTTAAAATTTGGGTCACTTTTTTTTCATCATTGAAAAAGCTTCAACGATTTTCGCAATGTCCATACCTAATTCTTCATCAAATTCAACATAGATCTTGTCATATCCTTATATGCTCCATCAATCAACTCAAATTCTTCCACGATTCTAGCCAAATTCATCAACTATCTTCCCGATTTTCAAACAGCACTAATCGGAAGAGGAAAAATTGGATAATCCGAAATCAATCCTTCAATAACAATCTTCAAGAGAATCGTTCATCCTCATTTAGTCAGGTATTAGAATTTTACCGATTTATGTTATAATTTTGGTTGAATGTGGTTGAGATTGTCTTCCTTTCACCTCAATATTTCACTTTCGTTTGTAACAGAGCAAATTTATGGTATTAATATGTGTAAAGTGTTAACAAATGAAGCTAAATTTGGGTAATAAGACGTGTTAAGTGTTATTGAGAATAGTTGGGTAACAAATGAAGGAAAATTTGGGTAATACGATGGGAAATCAGTTGTTGAGTATAGTTGGGTAACAAATGAAGGAAAATTTGGGTAATAAGATGGGAAATCAATTGTTGAGTATAGTTGGGTAACAAATGAATGGAAAATTTGGAGGCAATTGGGTAACACCTTATACATTATATATCATAGTTATTGTACATGAATATATAATGAAAATTTGTTATACAGGAATGACGTTTCTATACATTACGGCATATTTTGGAGGCAATTGGGTAGTGGAGGATGGAGAATGGATGTTTGTTGGAAATATCTCAAGTAAGCCATTGATTGTTGATGAAGGAATATCATTTGATGATCTAAAGACTTTGATTGTCTCGCGGTTCAAAATATGTATGTCAACGTTTGAAGTTGAGTTATCGTACAATAATCCTTTCAATTGCTCACTCCGGCCATTTGATGTTAATACATTAGAGGATTTTGAAGCTTTTGTGGAAATTAATAAAATGGAAAAGTTTTCTTGGAGTATTCCGTTGTGTATCAAAACAGTTGAAAAGTTGGATATTGTTTGGGTAATGAAATTGTGGAAGAGCCAATCAAGTGAAGTTTTAGGCACTT